>PITA01005042.1:0-115478 GCA_004023965.1 Spilogale gracilis | reverse complement strand
GAAGAGGCACTTCTCCGAAGAAGATATACAAACGGCCAACAGACACATGAAAAAATGTTCAGCGTCACTAGCTATCAGGGAAATTCAAATCAAAATCACTCTAAGATACCACCTTACACCAGTCAGAATGGCCAAAATTAACAAGACAGAAAACAACAAGTGTTGGAGAGGCTGCGGAGAAAGGGGAACCCTCTTACACCTTTGGTGGGAATGTAAACTGGTGCAGCCGCTTTGGAAAACAGTGTGGAGATTCCTTAAAAAATTAAAGATAGAGCTACCCTATGACCCTGCAATTTCACTACTGGGCATTTCCCCAAAGATACGGAGGTAGTGAAAAGAAGGGCCATATGCACCCCAATGTTCATCGCAGCAATGGCCACAATCGCCAAAGTGTGGAAAGAGCCAAGGTGCCCATCAACAGATGAATGGATAAAGAAGATGTGGTACATATATACAATGGAATACTATGCCTCCATCAGAAAGGATGAATATCCAATTTTTGCAGCAACATGGACCGGACTGGAAGAGATTATGCTGAGTGAAATAAGCCAAGAAGAGAAAGTCAAGAATCACATGGTTTCACTTACTTGCAGTGCATGAGGGGTAACCTGGAGGACAGTGGGAGAAGGAAAGTAAATGGGAACTAGGGTAATCTAGGGAGGGAAACGAAACAACAGAAACTTTGGACACAAAAACAAACTGAGGGACTTAGAGGGAGGGGGGTGGAAGGATGGGAGAGCCTGGTGGTGGGTACTGGGGACACCTAAAGCGTGGAGTACTGGGTGTGGGGAATGGGGACTGAATCTTGGAGCACTGGAGAAAAAAAAATTTTAGTAACAATAAAAAAAAAAAAAAAGCTTTTGCACAGCAAAGAAAAACCTACCAACTAAGTGGAAAGACAACCTATGAATTGGGGAACATATTTGCAAACCATATATATTATAAGGGATTGATATCCAAAGTACAGAAAGAGCTCATACAACTCAATAACCCAGAAAACAAGCAACGCAATTAAAAACGGGTAAAGGACTTGAATAAACATTTCTCCAAAGAAGACATATGAAAGGCCAAACGGTACCTGAAACGGTACCTGAAAATGGGGGCATCTGGGTGACTCCATTGGTTAAACATCTGCCTTTGGCTCAGGTCCTAATCTCAGAGTCCTAGGATCAAGCCCCATGTTGGGCCTCTCTGCTCAGCAGAAGCCTACTCTTCTCCTTTGGGGCACTTGGGTGGCACAGAGGGTTAAGCCTCTGCCTTCAGCTCAGGTCATGATATCAGGGTCCTGGGACTGAGGCCTGCATTGGGCTCTCTGCTCAGCGGGGAGCCTGCTTCCCCTTCTTTCTTTGCCTGCCTCTCTGCCTATTTGTAATCTCTCTCTCTCTCTGTCAAATAAATAAATAAAATTAAAAAAAAAAAAATAAGATACCTGAAAATGGTACCTGCTCAACATGGCTAATCATTAGGGAAATGCAAATGAAAAGCACTGTGAGACATCACTTCACTCCTGTTAGAATGGCTATAGTCAAACAGATGAGAGTTAACAAATACTGGCATGGATATGGAGAAATGGGAAGACTTGTACAGTGTTGGTGAGGTTATAAACTGGTACAGATACTATGGAAAAGACTGGAGGATCCTCAAAAAATTAAAAATAGAACTATCATATGATCCAGCAATTCCACTTCTGGGAATATATCCTAAGGTAATGAAAACACTAACTTGAAAAGATATCTGCAGTCCTATGTTCATAGTAGCATTACTTATAATAAACAAGATATGGAAATAGGTAACCTAAGTATCTATCGATGGATGAATGAATAAAGAAACTGACATATATATAATGTATATATAATATATAATATATAGCAGGACAGAGAAAGATAAATATGATATGATCTCATTTATATGTAGAATTTAAAACAAACAAAAAATTCCACTAAATTCATAGAAAAAGAAGTCAGATTTGTGATTATGAGAGGTAGGAGGTAGTAGGAGGGGAATTGGAATAATGTGGCCAAAAAGTACCAACTTCTAGTTACAAGATAAATAAGTACTAGAGATATAATGTACATGATGGCTATAGCTAATACTGCTATATTGTGTATAGGAAGGTTAAGAGAGTCAATCCTAAGAGTTCTCATTACAAGGAGAAAATTTTTTCTTTTATTCTTCTTTCTTTTCTCTTCACTTTTTCTATATGAGAAGATAGATGTTAGGTGAACCTATTATGGTAATCATTTTAAAATATATGTAAATGAAACCATCATACTATATGCCTTAACCTTACAGAGTAACATGTCATTTATTTCTCAATGAAACTAGGAGAAACAAAAATTATTAAAAACTATTTAAAATGCAAATTTTTGAGCACCGTGTACCAAGGAGGTATATAATGAAGTCCATCCCAGTGTAGAAAGAAATTGAAATTGTTTATATTTTTATCTTATTTCCTTAATAGTTCTATTTCAGGGACATCTGGGTGGCTCAGTCAGTTAAGCATCTGCCTTTGGCTCAGATCATGATCCCAGAGTCCTGGAATCAAATCCTGCATTAGGCTCCTTGTTCAGCAGGGAGCCTGCTTCTCCCTCTGCCTATAGCTCCCTCTGCTTATGTGCTTTCTTTCTCTGAAAAATAAATAATTTTAAAAAAAGATTTCTATTTTGGTGTATATTTTACGATGTGAATTATACAGAAACATCTTGACAAAAATATCATAAATGGAGTGAAAAAAAAAATCCAATGCATTGTGATGGAACTTGCAGCACTGGGCCACTAGGAGTTTGGAGATGTGAGAAGGGAGAAGCCCAGGTTCCTCTTATTTGGGTTTGGTGCCACCTGGTGGTCGTTTTCTCTCCTAGTTTAATCATCAGTGGGGACAGTTTATACACATGCCCGCTGAAACCTCCAAAGCATTGGCTGGTGCCCCCTTATCAACTTGAATGAGACATTGGGCTTAGGAAATACCAAGGTCTCAGGGATACTAGGACCCACCTACCTCAGCCTCTTTGCTTCCTGCCTCACTCCCCACCCCTTCCACTCCCCCAGTGATAAAAAGGCAGTGAGAAGAATACAGACCCCAATCAACAGTTGTATTTTTGTCCAAATTTACATTATCATGAATTTTATGTATACTACAACATAGTGCTAAATATATGTGACTAATAAATATGCACATATTAGGATGCATATATTTTAAAAATTTCAATGGTACCTTTGAACAATTAAGAAAAGTTGGGAGGGTCCAGTGTAGAAAATATATAGACTGGAAGGAAAAGACCAAAGGAAGAGAGGTAAACTAGAATGCTGTGGGAATAATTGTGATGGCCTGAAACTAGCATAGTGGTAATGGGATTTAGGGGGAAGTAGACTGGTTTGATTACTTCGGGGCAGAATTGAATCCTTTAAGAGAAACTAAAGTATTTAGAGTTAAATTGATTTTGGAAAGTTTCTTTAAAATAATCCGATTAGGCCATGCCTTGTTGGTTCAGTTGGTTAAGCCACTGCCTTGGGCTCAGGTCACAATCCCAGAGTCCTGGGATTGAGTCCCACATCAGAGCAGGAGGAGCCTGCTGCTCCCTCTTAAATGTTCTTTCTGCCTCTCCCCCTGCTTGTGCTCTTTTTCTCTGTGTCAAATAAATAAAATCTTTTTTTTTTTAATTCAATTAGGAAGAGGGGAAATGGGAAGGGTGGTTATAGATGAAGTGTAGCTTGGCCATATGCAACAATTGCTGAACTTGGGTGATAGGCACAAAGTGGTTCCTTATTCTAGTCCCTCTGTTTTTGTATATATTTGAAACTTTCCATAATAAAATGTTAAACAAAAATAAAGTACCTGGGAAAAATTCAAGATAAAAAATTTTTTTTAAGATTTTACTTATTTATTTGATAGAGAGAAACACAGCGAGAGAGGGAACACAAGCAGGGGGAGTGAGAGAGAGAAGCAGGCTTCCCGCCGAGCAGGGAGCCCGATGCAGGGCTCGATGCGGGGCTCGATGCGGGGCTTGATCCTGGGTCTCCAGGATCATGACCTGAGCTGAAGGCAGTCGCTTAACCAACTGAGGCACCCAGGCGCCCCTCAAGATAAAAAATTTAGGAACAAGTTAGACATGTGAAACATAAAGCTCAAAGAGAGATCTGGGCAGAAGCAAAGAATTTGGGAGTAATAAGCAGGTGGAAAGTTTACTGAAGTCTGAAGAGTGAATGAGAGCCCCTAGGATTAAAAAAAAGAGAGAGAAAGGAAGCTAAGTTAGAATCCCAAGGAATAATAGCAGTTAAGAGAATGGCAAAGGAAGTGCTGCTATAAAGAGAGTAACATAGGCCAAAGGAAAAAAATATCTTAAGATAGAGGCATTATTCTACACTATTAAGTGCTGCTGAGTGGTCATGAAAGGAAAGGGCTGATCAACATCTTTTGAATTTAGCCATACATACACAAGGCATTGATGACTTTGGTGAGAAGCACTTAAGAGGGACAGGTAAGACAGAGAGAATAGTTTATGTAGGTTTAGGACTTAAGTGGAACGTGAGGAAATAGAATAAGCCTCTATGGAAAACTCAGAAACCTTGGTGGGGGAGAGAAATATATGAATACCTCAAGGGAGGATGTCTGCTTGGAATGACAATTGCTCATTTGTTGATTTACTGCTAAAGTTTGATTTCTTGAAATTATCTGCTACCCTTCTTTAATTCTGTCCTGCACCCTCATGCCAGATTTGAGAGTAGCTTTGACTGTCACTTTATATAAAATCTTCCAGTGTCTCTTCAGCGCTTACTGAGGTTTGTACAAGTGTCTCAATCAAACTACTCAAATTTTCCCTAACAGCAGCTGAACAGGACCCCCAGTCTCTCCCTCCATATGCTTTTGTTCATACTGCTGCCTCTAAATAGAAAATATTCCTCTTCTCCAATATTTATTTCTTCATATCCTGCTCTTCCTTCACATCCCATCTCAAATGTGGAGCCACATTTTCCTTAAGACCCTTCTTGCTCCACCTCCTCTCCACAGAGTATACTTGATCTCTTCCTTTTCTATTTTTCCAGTGCATGCTGTTTATCTCTCATAGCATTCATCAGATTCTGCTTTGCTTTTCATTTTCTGAATTCTTATGATGCCCTTCTACATCACAGTTTGCACACTACTTGAGACACTTTATTGTCCTGATCTTTGCATCATAGATGTATCTAACAAAATATCTTGCATAAGAATAACTTTTCAAATTTAATTGGATTCCCAAAGCTCTATTGTTTCCAATGTTTCTAATATACTGCCTTTCAGAATGCTAATGCTAATCAGTTATTGCCTTTTATAACATTATAATTTTTATAATCTTTCTCCATAGCATCTAAAAATACTTAATATTTGTTAATTTTTAGTGGATAAACTTTTTCATGTGTAATCTAATCCAAGATTTAAAAAAAGTATATTTATCACAGATCTGTACCCCTGAAATAATGCATTATATGTTAATAAAGAATAATAAAATAAAATAAAAAGTATATTTAGGGGCACCTGGGTGGCATAGTTGATTGGGCGTGGGACTCTTGGATTTGGCTCAGGTCATGATCTCAGGGTGGCCAGATCAAGTTCAGCATAGGGCTCCACGTTGAGTGCAGAGTCTGCTTGGGATTCTCTCTCTCTCTCTCTCTCTCTAAAATAAATAAATAAAATTTTTAAAAGTCTGTTTATTCTTTAAAACATTTTGGGGTATCATATCCATACAAATAGTCATATAACATTCACCCAAATATAATGAATATTACATTTGTCATGATTAATTCAGATCCTATTAAAAGAAAACCCTCACAGATATGTTGCAACCTCATTTCATTCCCTTTTCTTTCTCCAGGAGTTGATATATATCCTTCCTAACCATGTTTTTATTATATATGTATGTATATATAACTCACACTGTCTTATTTTGTGGCTTTAAATATGTGATACAATACTATGTATCCCTTTGCAATTTGCTCTTTTTACTCACCATTTTCAAGATTCATCTTTGTTGGCATGTACTGTATACTCTTATATTTTAACTAAGAAATGGGTCCACTATATGACTCTGTTACCTGCTATTTAACTTTTATCATAATCTTGTGAGGTAGGTATCATTAATCCCATTTGATACATGAAAAACCGAAGTGCAGAGAGGTTAAATAATTTTACTGAGTCATATAATTTCTAGCAGATGGAATGAGAGCTTATGCAGGGCCTCTGACTCCTAATCCCATGTTTTTACTATAGCATTCAACTGTTTAACAAATATTTAGTGAACACTATGTGCCCAGCACTGTTTCAGATCCTGGGTATCTAAGCAGTGAATAAATCAGTTAAGATACTGCTCCCAGAAGCTTATAGTCTAACTGCAGGACACAGTCAAAAATAGTATGTGATATATAATTTGGTTCCAAGTGCTAAAATAAAAATAAAGCAGGATGGAGATGGAAAGAGAGTGAGTATAAGTGTGATAGTCTTTATGAGGCTCTCTGGGGACACTTCAGCAAACACCTGGAAAGGAGTTCTATGAAAGAGGAGTGCTCAAGATTATGACAGAAGGTAAAGCAAATGCGAAATCCCTAAGGCAGGAGCATATCTGGCTGTCATTCCATCACTCTGATTTATTTTTATTTTTTATTTTAAATATTTTTGTTTATTCACTTGAGAGAGAGAGAGAGAGCACGCAAACAGGGGTCAGGAGTGGAGGGGCTGAATAAGAAACAGACTCCCCGAAGAGCAGGGAGCCCATGCCGGAGGGTCCTGGGATAGAGACCTGAGCAGAAGGCAGAAGCTTAACTGACTGAGCCACCCAGGTGCTCCTTGGTATTTTTTAGATACTCTTATCAATAATTGTCCTCACGTACTCTGGAACAAATGCAAGCATACTGCATGGCTTTGCCTGATTAAATACATAATTTTAACATGTTAACAGTCTCTCATGATGGTCATTTTTTCAAATAAACAAATTGGGTTGGGCTAGAAAATGGCTACAGCCAAAATCCATTGATTTACTTTAAAAATTAAATCGTGGGTAGTAGATGCCCATAATGGTGACATACAGACACAGCACTGCCTCTGATTTGATAAGACACATATAAAAAGTCCAAAAAAGGGGCGCCTGGGTGGCTCAGTTGGTTAAGCGACTGCCTTCAGCTGAGGTCAGGGTCCCAGAGACCTAAGATCGAGCCCCGCATCCGGCTCCCTGCTCCGCGGGAAGCCTGCTTCTCCCTTTCTCACTCCCCCTGCTTGTGTTTCTTCTCTCGCTGTTTCTCTCTGTCAAATAAATAAATAAAATCTTTAAAAAGATTCTTTAAAAGTTCAAAAAACAGTTCAAACCCCTTTCTAAATATTAAAGGCCGGTTGGGAATATCCTCGAGAAAGCCTGACTTCGAGTGGGAAAAAAACCTGCTGCAATATGGGAGACAGAGAGGAGTCTCCTATCTCTCAGCAAATGCGCAGAAAGTGGCAGAGACGTGAGGGCGTTCTGCCACGGGGAGACCAGGGATCTAGTCGTGCCCTTTACTCGCCGAATTGTCTCAGTTCTCCCTTTTGTGATGCGAGGGAGGCAGGGCGGGTGCCCGTCAATTCCAAAATCTGAGATCTTGCGTCGCTGCACCTCCCAGGTTGGGAGCAGCAAAGCGCGCGAGTTAAAAACCAAAACTCGCAGCGAATCACGCTCGCCTCACATTCCGCCCGAAGCCGGATCCGCAGTCGGAAACTTGACCGGCGCGCGCTCCGCCTGTTGGCCCCACCCCTTTTCGGCCTCCGGGCTTCCCCCGGGTCCTATGCGGAAAAAAAACGAGGCCTAACAGAGCAGGACGAGCCGCGGCTTCCGGGAGGAGTTTTGGACCTGACGGGGCTCGGTCGGGCGCCACGCCTTCCCACCAGAGGTAGCTGTGGAGACGCCGGCGCCGTAGACGGGTGCCGCGCTTCCTCAGTATGGGCGACCACGGCCTGGAGCTGGCGTCTATGATCCCGGCTCTGCGGGAGTTGGGCAGGTAGGGTCAGTCCTGGCTGCTCCCGGTCCCGCGTCCTCTGCCCGGCCAGGCCGGCGTCTCACGTGCTCTTTCGCCCCAGCAGCGCGCGTGCCGGCTCGGAAACCCTCATGCCCGGCCCTTGTGGATGTGTTTCGCGACTGGTCTCAGTACTTCTCCCTCTGAGAGGTGGTTAAAAATATGCAAGGTGTCGCCGTAGACCTTTGGGAAGCCGGTCCAGGGAAGGAGAGGCGTTCGCCGAGCCCACTTGACCTCCGGCTTGGCCCCTGCGGGTGAAGGGAACGGTCCCTCTGATCACTTTCTAACTCATTTGCTTCCCGGAAACCTCTTTCCATAGATGAGGGACTTGATCCAGGAACTTGCCCCATTTTCTATTCTTTGTGATCTCTCGGGGAGGACTTGGGTTTTGAGCTTTACGTTTTGACCCTAACTGTCTCTTTAGAGTAAAAATCACTGGTTCTCCTTTTGTGCAAGGAGGGCCAATTGGTAGAAAAGGCGGTTGGTTTCTTTCTTCAAAATGAAACCGTAGTCCGTTCGGTCATCCGGTCCCCAATCCGTTATTTTAGTCAGAAATCCCAGGGATCTGCCGCAACGTCCACAAGATAAACGTGTGCACAGAATGTTGCTAAAATTTGAAGATAATTTGATACTATTTCTTTTTCAAAGGCCTGTTTTCTGTAAACCGAACAGTAAAATCAGGTAAACCGCATTCCACCTGGTGAGAGGGGAGGGCTGTGGATGGCTGCCATCTGCCTTCAGCACACTCACAACTTTCCCTCAACCAGGCCTAAAGAAGCAGCGTTTTTGTTTTGCTTGCTTTTTTTCAAGTTGTAACCCACTGCCAACGAGAAAAAAGTGGGCTTGTACTACAACTGCAGTTGAACTATCATTCGGAATAATTGCTTCCCAGTTTTTAAAGCTGTTTGAAAACTTAGTACACAAAGTCAGAACTGACAAAGTCCATGGAATATTTAATTCCTTTCTTTTTGCGGTACAGTTGTGTTCATCTCCTCTTGTTGGCCATACAAGGATATTTAGTCTTCCTCAGATAAATAAGAGGAAAAATGAAGGAACCACACTTGTCTTAACTGAATCATTCTGTTTGTGTTTTTTTCACCTTGCATGCTGTTGCAAGAGCACTTTGTGTTAACATTTTATAATGAATACAAGTGCTCACTTTAGGAAATTGATGTACAGATTTCATCTTTCAGGCTCAGTGTGAAGTTGGATATTTTTTTCCCCATCTTGTTTTAATGTAGAGTTAACTAATACTTTTCTTTCTTCTTTTTCCTTTTTGAGACTTGCTAGTAAAAATAATAGTACCTTGGGTTCACTTACATCACCAGAGCTTATGTTACCGTTCATTTCATTTAGTTGTGGCTATTCTTAGAAGGACTAGAAAAAGTGACCCACAGAGAGATGTATAATAATAGTTTTTAATTGTCATGAGATTCTCGTTGCAACTGCTATTCAGTCTCACAGTATCCCCATGGTGTAGAATGGAGTACATTTTATCACTATTCAGTAAGAAACTGAGTCACAGAAATTGAAGAACCAAAGTCAAAGAGATAGCAGTTATCAGAGCTGGGTTTCAGATTCAAGGAGGGCATCAAGGCCTTTTCATCTCCCATCTTTTTTTCATTAATTGGCAGTTTGATTTCTGAAAAAAGTGAGATGTTAACTCTTGTAACATGTGGGCTCTTCTGTCTCAGTGATAAATTTTGCTTCTGTTTTTTTTTTTTTGCTATTAGCACTCTCTTCTTTGTGTAGTCTTTCAAGGTAATCCCATCCACTCCTGCCTTCAACTACCGTCTATTTGATGATTGCAAATGTCTTTTCTCCAAACCACATCCATTTCCTGTAGAATATTTATCAACTGTATACTGGCAGTTTTTGCTGGGTGTCCCATATGCCATTAAGACTCAACATAGTTTGACACCTGGGTGGCTCAGTTGGTTAAATGTCTAGCTCCTGATTTTGGCTCAGGTCATTTTCTCAGGGTCATGAGATTGAGCCCTATGTCAGACTCCCCACTCAGAGGGAGTATACTTGAGATTCTTTCAACCTCTCCTCTTCCCTCTCACCCTCAAAACTCAAGACCTCTCTCTCCAAAAAAAATAAAAAATAAAAAAAATAAACCTCAGTAGAGCCAATACAACTTCACATATCCCACCCTCCCCAACTTTTTCCCCCTCCCATTCACTGAGGCAGTGATATCTCAGTAAATGATACCATGTTCACACATTTTTCCAAACCAGAAATGTAGAAATCATTCTTGACTTCCCATGTACTTTTGCTACATCCTTTGTCCTCTCTTTATCTTTACTCTCTTTCTAAAGAACTTCATCTAGGCCCATGGCTTTAAATATCGTCTATATGCCTGCAACTCCCAAATTTATATCTATCCAGAGTTATTAGGTTGCTTACTGGTGAACATCTATACCTGAAATGAAAATTAACTTCCAAAGCAGAACTCTTTTTTTTTTTTTTTTTTTTTTAAGATTTTATTTAGGGGCGCCTGGGTGGCTCAGTTGGTTAAGCGACTGCCTTCAGCTCCGGTCATGATCCTGGAGTTCCAGGATCGAACCCCACATTGGGCTTCCTGCTCAGCAGGAAGCCTGCTTCTCCCTTTCTCAGTCCCTCTGCTTGTGTTCCCTCTCTAGCTGTGTTTCTCTCTGTCAAAAAAATAAAATCTTTTTTAAAAAAAAGATTTTATTTATTTATTTGACACAGAGAGATCACAGGTAGACAGAGAGGCAGGCAGAGAGAGAGGGGGAAGCGGACTCCCCGCTGAGCAGAGAGCCTGATGCGGGGCTCGATCCCAGGACCCTGAGATCATGAGCTGAGCCGAAGGCAAAGGCTTAACCCTCTGAGCCACCCAGGCGTCCCCAGAACTCTTGATTTACTGTCTTTATACTTGTTCTTTACACCAAGTTATTTTAAGTTTACCAACCAGAAGCCTAGGGTTATTCTTCATCTTTTTATCCCTTAATAATCTATCAGCAAGCCCTGACAACTCTACCTTTAAAATATATTTCTCACCATCTCGACTGCTATTCTTATAATTTCTTACCTAGACTATTACTATCACCTCTCAGCTAATCTCTCCATTTCCATTTTACCCACTTAAAATGGATTTCTCATTCAGCAACCAAAATGATTTTAACAGCTATAAATTATGTTGTAGGTTATATAACATTACTTCTCTGTTTAAAACCTGTTATTTTTCCAGCATATTTAGTATGAATCCAAACTTCCCCCCAGGCCTCTAAGGTTCTGCATAATCTCATCTCTGCCTGCCTCTGATCTCAAAGCTACATATCCTTCCTTACTCTGCTCCTATGACATTAGCCTTATTTTTCTGTATGCACCAAGGTCATTCTTCAATGCTTTGCACCTTCTCTCCGAACACACTGGTTCCATTCAGATGTCATTTCACAGAGGCCTTTTCTGACCTTCCTGTGTAAAATTACTTTGTAATCACAAGATATTTTCAGATCATGATAGTTGCTATTAAAATATTAAATAGGGCAATGGAGGCAGATGAAAGTCTGGGAAGCATTAACATTTGCCACTAGAGGAGATTTGAATGGTGAGAAGCCAGTCATATGAAACTGGGAGAAATGTCTGAGATTGATGGGAGGTTTAAGGGTCTCTAGGTGGGAATGAACCTACTTTTTTTTTTTTTAGCCTACTTTTTCAAAGAATAGGAAGAAGGATAAAACCATAGGAAGCAGAGAAGGAACTGGTGTGAGTTAAGGGTGGAGGAGTAGCCATGGGCCAGGTCCTTTTTAGTACCTTATAGGCCAGAATGAGGAATTAGATTTAAGTGCAATGGAATACCATTGGAATGTTTTAAACTGGGAAATAATGTAATTGAATTCAAATTTTAAAAATGCTTACCTTTTCACTTTCCTACTTTTAGAATCTTTGTGTCTCATTGTCTTCAGCACAAAATCCAAACCCAAATCCAGCACAAACCAATTTAGATGGTTCTTTGAGCTTTGACCTTAGTTTGTTTTTCTTCAGCTTCATCTGCAATTACTACCTCCCTCTTCTTTAGCCATACAGAACTCCTTACAGTTTCTAGAGCAGCCTGTATTCTTGCTCCTGAGCCTTTGCACATGGGCTGTTTCCCTCTGCTTGGAATATTTCCTCCTTTCCCTATTAAAATGGTTAAAATAAATTTTATATTTAGTATATTTAACCATAATAAAAATATATTCAAAGGACAGTTTAATAAATTTAATTTGATTCTGTCTAGAGCTCCTTCTTTGAAATTCTAACCTTGGTTTCCAACATGCCTCTTAAGGTTTTTCTTGTTTTTCTGGCTCTTTCCCTTTCTTCTTCATAGCCCCTTTAACTTTAATATAGGGTTCTCTCTTTGACTTCCTTATTACTTCTTATATTGCACTAATTTTCAAGGCTTCTACTACCGCAAATTATAGTAGTGTTAGATTATATAATTTCCATGAAAGTCAGTCTCCTTATATGCAAATTACGGTTTAATATTGCTTTCATACCAATTGTGAAATATGTGGTAATGTAGACAATGTGTTTAGCCTTGTTTGATGGGTATTGTTATATAATGATAATCTGTATCTCTAGGCTAGATATTTCTTGAGGACTGGAGCTTTAAAAAAATTTTTTTCCCCATAAACTCTACGCCCAATGTGGGGCTTGAATTTACCACCCAGAGATCAAGCCTCACAGGCTCAATTGACTGAGCCAGCCAGGCACCCCTTGAGTACTAGAACTTTAATTCCCGCAATCTTTTGTGCATCCCACTTAGTTGGTCCCTTGGGACCTTAAATTCAGTATTTTTAATAATTTAATTTAATTTAATGTTTTCAGTGTTCTAAGTATGCACCACACCCAGTGCTCCATGCAATACGTACCCTCCTTAACACCCACCACCAGGCTCACTCACTCCCCACCCTCTCCCTTCCAAAACCCTCACTTTGTTTCTCAGAGTCCACA
This sequence comes from Spilogale gracilis, assembly GCA_004023965.1. NCBI lineage: Eukaryota > Metazoa > Chordata > Mammalia > Carnivora > Mephitidae > Spilogale > Spilogale gracilis. Next base: position 102,506 of record PITA01005042.1, on the reverse strand, counting down.
GTCTCTTTTGCTTCATCTCCCCCTCCAATATACCCCAATTCTCCTAAACTCAGTGTTTCTGAATGGTTTTATTTTTCTCCCCAGACCTGTGCTTCCTTCTGTGTTAACTGTTTTGGTGAATGACCTCACAGTCCACCCTGGATAAAGGCCTAGGCTGATTTACCAGTCTCTTCCACTAACTTGTCTTTCACCTCCCCCAGCAGTAGTTTCTGGTATTTAGTGTGGCCTGTAATAGATGCTCAATAAATGTTGCTGTTTATATGAATGACTGTATAATTCCTCCTCCTGTGTGGTAGAATACAGACTTCCTACTATATTCTTACATTCAGTTCTGTGCTGGTTTATACCAAATCATGGAGCTTAAGTTCAGTTCATTCAGGATTCTAAGATACAGTTGCTCTGCTTAATTATTATATCTTCTCTTAGTATTTATTTTTCTTGATTGATGTTAATACTCAATATATGTAATTTCCCTAATATTTTATTGAATTTTCATTGTGGAAAATTTCAAACATCAAAAAGAAAGGAAAATGATATATCAGTTGCCCATTTAACTCAATAGTTATGAATTCATAGCCCTCTACCTCTCAGCTCAGACTACCTTGAAGGAAATTTGAAACAGCATTTCATCTGTAAATATCAATATTTGTCTATAAAGGATAAAGACTTTTAAACATACCATAATACCATTATCACACCTAAGGATGATTTCTTAATAACACCGAATCTAGCCTCTGTTTAAATTTTCCCAGTTGTCACGTATAGTTTGCTAATGGTTTTATTTTTGTTTTTTTTTGTTTTGTGTTTTTAGTTTTTTTCAAAATCAGAATCCATTGTAGGATCATAGATTGTAATTGATTGATATGGCTCTTAAGTCTTTGTTATAGGTTTTTCCTTTTTTTTCCCCCCTTTTGGAATTCATTTGTTCAAGAAACTGTGTTCTGTAGATTTTCCAGAAGTCCAGATCAACACTGCTCAGTATGAATAAAATGCAAGCCACATGTATAATTAAAAATTTTCTGGTAGTCACATGACAAAAAGTGAAAAGAAAATAGGTGGAAGTAATTTTTGAAAATGTTTTATGTAATTTAGTATCTCTATATTATCTCTACATGTAATTAATATAAAATTATTAATGAGATACACATTTTCTGGTACCAAATATTTAAAATTCAATGTATATTTTATATTTAAAGCACATCTCAATTTAGACTAACCACATTTCAAGTGCTCGAAAGCTACATAAATAATGCTACTATATTGGGCAGAGCAGGTCTAGATTTTGCATATTGGCTGCCTCTGGTGTCATTTAGAATTTTTTTTTCCTTCTAAATCAGTAACATGTATTTAGAGTTTTTTTTCATTTTTAAACAGAGGGTACAATGAATGTTCACATTAAAACAATACATTTTATAAATTCAAATTTAGAGAATTTTTTACAAATGAAATTGTAAGTCTCTTTAAGGCTTAAAAACTTTTTATTTGTATTTTAGTGCCAGTCCAGAGGAATATAATACAGTTGTACAGAAGCCAAGACAAATTTTATGTCAGTTCATTGATCGAATACTTACAGATGTAAATGTTGGTAAGAAACAGTTAATTTTTATATAAATTTTATGAATTGTTTTTTTCCATATATACAACATTGTGCTAGCATTTTCTCCATGTAGTTTTAAATGTAGAGTTAGTATTTATGGTAGTTACTATTTTCAAGCAACTTATTTACAGTATTAACTTATTACATAATGTGATTTAGGCATTTAAAGTAATTGTGTTTTCCTGCTTGTTATTTAGGTTTTCTGCTGCTTGCTGTGGTGTTCTTCTTTGATGTATTGTAATAAAAAGTGGTTGGCCATTTCTAATGATACGGACCCTGTTTTAGCTAGGTCTTACACTAGTGGTTGAGAAACAAATACCATTTAAAAACTCTAAGAGTTGGTGACTTTGTCGAAGGTAGTAAGATCTTGTGAGTTGTTGAAGCAACTCCTGTTTATGGCAGTCTAAAAGACACATTACCATCTTGGCAAGATGGTGTCACATTTGTCTTGTCTGCTAAAATTACATGGAAGGGGTAATATAGAAATAGCATTTGGCTCCTAGTGTATAAACTTACTTCCAAATTCGGCACGGATATTATGACTTAAAATAGTCAGTTAGCCTTTCTTTTTCCAATCTATAAAATTAAGAGTTGAAGTAAAGTAATGAAGGACTACTGAATACTTGCAAGATGTGTTTTCGTATGGTGCTCTCCTTGTTTAGACCACTTGCCCTTCCCCTCTCTGACCAGATTCTCATCATCTAGCAATCAGTTCCTTCATAGCATCTTCACAGACACTTGTTTCCTCTATTGTGGATTGGCAAAGTTAACATACCTGATTATAACTATTAGTTTGTCTGATTCCTTCACCTAAGCAGGTGAATTTTTTTTCCCCACTCAGATTTTAGTGCAGTGCCAGGCATATTATAGGCCTTTAATCTATATTTGGTGAATGGGTATATAATAGATGAACGTACATGATTATTAAACATTTAAAATAGAAGGATAGGATTGTAGAGTTTAGTTCCATCAATTTATCATAAATACTATACTGGACACACATTTCTGGTCACCAAAGTCTAGTTTTTTAACAAAAGGACTGCCATTTAATTTGTCATGACTCTTTAAAATGAATCTTTTATTATTTTAGTTGCTCTAGAACTTGTAAAGAAAACTGACTCTCAGCCAACCTCTGTGATGTTGCTTGATTTCATCCAGCATATAATGAAGTCCTCCCCACTTATGTTTGTAAGTGTGAATGGAAGCCAAAGCCAAAATGAGGCCAAAGGCAGTTGTATTGGTAAGTCCTGCTATTTGTGCATTAATTTGCAATTGGTTTTTTGAAATCTACCCTCTTCTGCTCTTCTGAAGTATAACATACATTTTATACATACTTTGGTCAAATTTGCTCTAAATTTAAGGGAGCAAAGTGGTAATGGTTAGTTTTATTTTATGCATCTTTATTTTCTTTGTTATGAAGTAGGTACCCAGGATGGACTAGAAATAATCAAATTTGTATATTTGCCATTGAACATTTGAGTAGTTTTCTTTTTTCTGTTTTTGATAATCTCTTTTAGATCAGGCATTAGCAGTCTGTGGCCCACATACTGGCTGCCTGTTTTTTTGTTTGTTTGTTTTTTTAATATTTTATTTATTTGACAGAGAGAAACACAGCCAGAGAGGGAACACAAGCAGGGGGAGTGAGAGAGGGTAAAGCAGGCTTCCCGCCGAGTGGGGTGCCCGACGTGGGACTTGATCCCCCGTCTCCGGGATCATGACCTGAGCCAAAGGCAGTTGCTTAACCAACTGAGCCACCCAGGTGCCCTGGCTGCCTGTTTTTGTAAGCAAAGTTTTATTGGAAACTCCGTGCTTTTATTCATTTTATTTCCTTATTATCTATAACTACTAAAAAGGCAACATTGAGTAGGTGACATGAGGCCCTCACACCTGAAATATTTCCTATTTAACCCTTTAAAATCGATTTTGCTGACTCCTAGATGTTGAAGGTTTTTTCTAGGCTTTATCCTTATTTTTCCCACTACTTTTGTCCCTTTACTGGCCCCCTTGTAAAGAGATGTAAGGCAGAGATCTTTTTTTTTTTTTTTTCTCTACAGTGCATAGGGTATTTAAAATTTTTTACCTGAATTTCAATATTCAACTTTGATTGCATGTCCCCCAAAAAGTCTTTTTGACTGCCTGCCCTAGCACTGGCTTAGCTGCTCCTTCTTTAGGCTCTGTTAGTACAGTGTTCTGCATTTCTTCTATCACAGTGATTATTAAGCTGGATTGTAAACTTATTTGTCTCTATTCTTTGCCACTCTCATTTTATTTTATTTTATTTTATTTTTATTTTTATTTTTTTTTAGATTTTATTTATTTGACAGAGAGAAACACAGCCAGAGGGGAAACACAAGCAGGGGGAGTGAGAGAGAGAAGCAGGCTTCCCGCCGAGCAGAGAGCCCGATGTGGGACTCGATCCCAGGTCTCCAGGATCATGACCTGAGCCGAAGGCAGTTGCTTAACCAACTGAGCCACCCAGGCGCCCCTCTTTATTTTTTAAAAGATTTTTTATTTATTCATTTGAGAGAGAGAGAGAGCAAGAGTACTAGCAGCAGGGAGAGTCATGGAGAGAGGGAGAAGCAGGCTTCTTGCTGAGCAGGGAGCTCCCATCTGGGCCTTGATCCCAGAACCCTGGGATCATGACCTGAGCCAAAAGGAGATGCTTAACTGACAGCCACCCAGGTGCCCCTTAGCCATACTTTTTTAAACAATAGGTCATAACCTGTTAGTAAGTTATAAAGGTAAAATTAATAGACCAGAAAATATCATAGTATGTTGCATGTAATAAATACTTTCTCATAAAACTTTTGTTTTATATATTTAAATAAAATGAATGTGCATATGTAGAGTGGATAATGATATAAAATGTGTCGCTTAGTTTGAGAAGTTGTATTACAAGATTCATGAGGACTGCGATTTGTTTTTGTGAACTTAGGACAGTTGGCACTCAATAAATATTTGTTGAAAGAATGCTAATAGTAACCATTTGTTGAACTTCACTATACTTGATCCTCATGGTAATCCTCATGATTCCCTTCTTATAGATGAAGTTACCGAGGTTACCAAGGTTCAGAGAAATGAAAAGTTCACACAACTCTTAAGTGGAAAGCTAGGACTTTACCTGACTCCAAAATTGGAACTAAATTTACCGTATGTCCATTGTGCAGGGAATGTCTTAGACTATTTTGTTAGTGTTATATTTTAGAAATGAATCGGGATGCTTGGGTGGTTCAGTTAGTTAGTGGTTGCATTTGGCTCAGGTCATGATCCCAGGGTCCTAGGATCAAGACCTGCATTGGCCTCCTTGCTCAACGGGGAGCCTTCTTCTCCCTCTGCCTCTGCCCCTCTCCCTGCTTGTGTGCACGTGTGCACACTCGAGTGCATGAGCATGCACTCTCTTTCTTTCCTCTCTCTCTTGCTCTCTGTCAGAATAATAAAATGTTTAAAAAAATAAAAATTCAATATGTATCAAGGATTTAGCAAATTAATTAGCTTTCTTTCTTTTTTTTTTTTTTTTTTTAAGATTTTACTTATTTATTTAACAGAGAGAGAGAGAGATCACAAATAGGCAGAGAGGCAGGCAGAGAAAGCAGAGGCTTAGCAGAGAGCCTGATGTGGGCCTGGATCCCAGGACCCTGAGATCATGACCTGAGCCAAAGGCAGAGGCTTTAACCCTCTGAGTCACCCAGGCACCCTTAATTAGCATTTCTGATGTACTTATTTGACCTTTTTTTTTTATTTCAAAGAATTCAGTAATTGGATCATAACAAGACTTCTGCGGATTGCAGCAACTCCGTCCTGTCATATGTTACACAAGAAAATCTGTGAAGTTATCTGCTCGTTATTATTTCTTTTTAAAAGCAAGAGCCCTGCAATTTTTGGAGTATTGACAAAAGAATTATTACATCTTTTTGAAGATATCATTTACCTCCATAGAAAAAATGCAGTGGGACCCTTTGTGGAATGGCCAATGGTAGTTAGCCGATTTTTAAGTCAATTAGATGAACATGTGGGATATTTACAACCAGCTCCTTTGCAATTCATGAACATGCAAAATTTAGAATGTATTGAAGTCACTTTATTAACAGTTCTTATTCGTATTGTTGCAGTTGTGTTTTTTAGAAGGCAAGAACTCTTTCTCTGGCGGATAAGTTGTGTTCTGCTGGAGTATTGTAGTCCAAAAGTTAAAGCCTTAGCAATTAGCCTTATAACTGAACTCTTTGAGCTTGGAGGATTACCAGCACAACCAGCCAGCACGTTCTTCAGCTCTTTTTTGGTATTATTAAAAGATCTTGTAGAAATGGATGCTGACCAGTTGAAACTCTATGAAGACCCATTATCAAAGCTGATAAAAACACTGTTCCCCTTTGAAGCAGAAGCTTATAGAAATATTGAACCTGTCTATTTAAATATGCTGCTGGAAAAACTCTGTGTCATGTTTGAAGATGGTGTGCTTCTGCGGCTCCAGTCTGATTTGCTGAAAGCAGCTTTGTGCCACTTACTGCAGTATTTCCTTAAATATGTGCCAGCTGGGTATGAATCTGCTTTACAAGTCAGGAAGGTTTATGTGAGAAACATTTGTAGAGTTCTTGTGGGCGTGCTTGGATTTCAGGTAGATGCAGAGGTAAGTCATTTTTAAAGTTACTTGATAAGTATGTATTTTGTTTATAATGTAATTGTATACATATATGTCAAATGTAATAGAAAATATAATATCTTTAATAATGTATATTCAGAATGGAATGATTTTTTTCATAGTCTACTTTGGCTCCTTATTATGGACTTTTACTTTGATTTGAGAAGGATTTCACTAAGTTGGTAATGAATGCCAATAGAGTAGAATATTTTAAAGTAGAATTTGTGAACTGTAAGCATACTTAGTGCATTATTAATTAAAAGGGGACCAGTTATCAACTTAATTGCAAAAACTTTACTCACCTAGATTTTATCTTCGACAGGTTCTATTCAATCACATTTAGAAAACCTGTGGGTACATAGTACTAGTCAAAATTATGCCTTTTTTCTTGTTTAGACTGTGAGAGACAGGCAGTACAATAAAAAATACACAGTAACTTGGGTAAATATTTTACCTGTAAGTGTTGCTGGATTTGTAGTATGAAGGAGGTTAGTAATTTCCTTACAGTTTTTTTCTTTGTAGCATTTTTTAAATAAAGATTTTATTTATTTATGTGAGAGACAGAGAAAGTATCCTGGATCATGACCTGAGCTGAGCCACCCAGGAGCCCCACTTTGTAGCATTTTGACAGAGGGAAAAACAGATTAGAGAATTTGTCTTAAGACTTTTAGGTCTATAGAACCATTGTTCTAGATACAGAATCATACATATGTCTATTTATAGATTGTGAAATTATGTGGATTAACTTAGGTCTTTGTTCTACCTGGTGAGACTGAAAATAGTTTACCCTAATAGAAAACTTAAAGCCTAATGAATTTTTGCAGTCTTTGAATAACATATTTCCCAAGGCATATTTTTACTTCCACAGTATTTGTTGGGCCCACTTTATGCAGCCTTAAAAATGGAAAGTATGGAAATCATTGAGGAGGTTCAATGCCAAATTCAACAGGAAAGTCTCAGCAGTGATAGTGATGAAATATCAGCCAAAAGACGTCGACTCAGCTCTTCTCTAAACTCTTCCAAAAGACCACCGAAACAGACTGAGGAGTATGACCTTCGTTCAGTTTGTATTTAGTCATTTAATAGAAGTTTATTCACTTTTAAAAATCACCTTTAGTTAAGTGCTTTGACTTAAATACACAGCAGTTGTTCTTTTTAAAGGTAGTCAAAGGAATGCCTATAATATTTTAATACTTATAGTCCATTCTGATGTGAAAGGGAACATGATTACAAATGGTGACTTAGAAGATTTTTTAAGTTTTTACTTGCCTGTCTGATTTATCTTATTAATATTTAAGAAAATCTCAGAGATTGTATATTCATCAGCAATTTAAAATGTTAACCGATAAACTTAAATATGTTAGCAAATAATATGATCAAAGAATTCCCATATTTCATTTAGTCCTGCAAGTTGTTTTAATTGAACCAATTTTATATTTAAACCAAATTTATATTAAATATTATCTTTATATTATGGTTATAATTAATTACAGAATTAAACATGTGGATATGAACAAAAAGAGCATATTATGGAATGCCCTGAAACAGAAAGCTGAGTCCCTTCAGATTTTCCTTGAATATGGTAGTCTAAAGAATCCTGTTATTGCAACTTTAGAAGGAATCACTGTTGTCCTACAGCTGACTGCTCTGTGTACGGTTCATTGTTCTCATCAAAACATGGACTGGTAAAACAACTTGTATTTTTTGGGTGGGTTGTTTGTAATAAATTTGGGTTTATTGCTTTAGGAGACCTCATTATTTGCTCAATTTGTGTGACCTTAGAATACAGACATTTCAGTGAAATGGAAAAGAAATCTGTTTTTTATTGAGCACCTGCTAAATGCTAGGTATTGTATTAAGTACTATATATGTATTATTTAATCTTCACAACAGTTCTGTAAGTTAAATGCTATTATACCTGCTTTACAAATTGAAAATTGAGGCTTATTATTTTGTAAATTGGTCCTATATGCGGAGGACAAGGAGAGACTGAAGACAAAGAGGCAGGCCACTCCAGATTGGTAGGTGGCAGGTTTTACAAGGGAACTTATTTACAAGGCTTGTCTCAGGCAGCTGTGAAAGACAGCTCACTGTCTCAGCTCACTTTTCAGAATCTTAGAAGTTTATATGGAGGATTTAATGGGATTAAGTCATGTATTCAGTCCACATGGTCTGAACAACACCTTACTCTCAAGGCTGTATCTTTGGAACAGCTCCCACTATGGGACCAGTAGGCAGAGTGTACATTCCAAGGACAAGGGGAAGGGGTGAGGAGCCTCTGATGACCTGGGTCCAGTTTGAGAGTCAACTGGTGGTCATCCTTTTGATTAGTTCCTCCAACAGGACTATTTTTGTCTGAAGCCGAAACTAAATTTCCTGGACATACATGATTAGAAAGTAGCAGAGCACATTTTTATATAACTCAAAAGCCAATGTTGTGTTAGTCAAACATTTAGTCAAAAGACCATTTCCCTTTGCTAATAAGAGTAGGGATTTAGAACTCATTAGAAGTATGTTTTCAGTTTGGTATTCTTAATATGGATTAATTATTCTATCAAGAAACAAGTGTGAATCTTCTCTGAAGATTTAGCCTTATTTTTACTGTTAAGTTACAGACCAAAACTTTTTGTTAGTTTTTTACATGATCATTTATTTTCTGACTCTTGTTATTTTCTGACTCTTGCCTAGCAATAAAATGTTATGAAGGAGACTTTAAAGAAACCATATTAATTCAGACTGCATTAAATTTGGCATTTGAAACAACTTGAAGAAACAGCTGATAAGGCTGCAATCTACTGTTCTATTATTAAGAGTGTTTACTGAGACAGTTACTAATTATGCAGGGATACCTTTGGTCATTTTTAAGCCTGGTGATACCACATTTAAATGTCCTACATTAACTTTAACTACCAAATCCTAAGAGTGATTTAGACTGACATAAAGAGTTTAAACTTAAAATAATAATGGCATATTAATTTTTGCACATTTCTTTGAATTGGTTTAAACTTATTTTTATAATCACAATTTCTAAAAATATATGTATATAATCACAGGTTTTTTTTGTCTTCAACATTAGGTTGGACTATAACAAAATTCATTATAATTCTGTGTCTTAAAAATGTTTTAACTGCAGCCATAATTTCAAGGACTGTCAACAGAAATGTAAGAAGAAACCTTCAGTAGAAATAACTTGGATGTCTTTGGACTTTTACACAAAAGTACTTAAGAGCTGTAGGAGTTTGTTAGAATCTGTTCAGAAGTCTGACCTGGAGGCAGTTATTGATAAAGTGGTGAAAATATATGATGCTCTGATTTATATTCATGGTGCGTATAAATAAACAGTAGAACAAAATAACCTTTAAAGATCATAGTATAGAAATAGCCTCTCTTTTGCCTAAGGCCTAAGTGCACAAATGTTTGGAATACCCAACAGTTTTTTCTTAATTTTAGTTCTTGTTCTGTTTCAGTTCTGTTTCAGTAATTCAGTAATTAAGTCAGTAATTTTTAAGTTTCAAATTTTTCTTTGTAATATTTTGATTTATTATTCTCTTTCAGCCAATAAAAATGATTTATAACTATTAAATTTTTTGAGAATTTCTGAAGAATGTTATGATCTTTCTAAAAAATACATGCATATTTTTATGAAGTCATTTAATTTCTTTGGGTTCATAGACCTTGGAACATTGTATCTATATTAAGAACCTTTGTTTATTGAATGCTATAATTCCACCTGATGTTTAGAACTTTCATTTTTATTGGGAAAAAAAGATACAGGTAAATATGATTAAGGAAAAATATATAATCACCTGTTTTGTGTTTCTGTAGTGAAAACTTCTTTTGAAGATCATATTCTGGAAGATTTATGTGGAATGCTCTCACTTCCATGGATTCATTCCCATTCTGATGATGGCTCTTTAAAGTTGACCACGTTTGCCAGTAATCTTTTACCATTAAGCCAGAAGATTTCAGATAGCTACTGTAAGTGGTCACAAAATTCTGTGTGTGATTTAACTCTACTCTGTGTGGGACTTCTAACACGTTGCTGTTTTTTTCAATAATTAAAGGAGGCAGAACATTTTTAACAATTCAAAAAGAAGTTAGACTTATAAAAAGTGACAAATTGAACAGATTCTAAGAATTACACATCCAGCTCTATTCTGCAACATTGTTCTCCAAAGTTGCCATTCCAGTTTACATTCCTCTTAGCAGAATATGAGAGTTCCTGTTGTCTAACATCCTCATTTTGTCAGACTTTAAAATGTTTGCTGCCAAAAAAAAATTTGTTGAGGTAATTAAAAGAAATTATTTTTTACTATCTGATGGGTGTGATTTTTAGTTGCATTTCTCTGGTTATCCCACAAGATTATACATAGACCTTGTTCAGTGCACATGCTTTATTTTTTAAAAAGGAGCTTTTTTTTTTTTAAGATTTTATTTATTTATTTAACAGATAGATCACAAGTAGGCAGAGAGAGTGGAGAAAACAGGTTCCCCACTGAGCAGAGAGCCTGACGTGGGCCTCGATCCCAGGACCCTAAGATCATGACCTGAGCTGAAGGCAGAGGCTTTAACCCACTGAGCCACCCAGGCGCCCTAAAAAGGAGCTTTTAATATTACGTGTATTTTAGATGTTACTTTACAACAAAGAATGAGTATATGTATACAATGAATATATGTAGACGCACATAGATAAATAAAATTAACACTTAGAAATCTTGTTTAATTGACTTAATTTTTTCAGCACCACAGGCACAGTCATGGTGTGTGTTTCTTCTAACTTTGTTTCCGAGAAGAATATTCCTTGAATGGAGAACCACAATTTATACCTGGGCCCTGCAGAGCTCCCATGAAGTAATCCGGGCTAGTTGTGTTAATGGATTTTTTATCTTATTGCAGCAACAGAATTCATGTAACAGAGTTCCCAAGATTCTTATGTATGTATTAATATTTTAATTTGAATATATAACTTGATTGGAAAAGTGATGCCATATGTAAATATATTTATATTGCTGGGTATATAGAGCAAATGTTGATTTTTGTTTTAGAATTTAAATTTTCTTCTAGGCTTTGTCTTACCATTACTTATGCCCCAAATTAAGTAAGATTATTTAGACCATAAAATAAAGTGAGGTTTAGTTAGTACCTTTTCTTTTTTCTCCCCAGAGACAAAGTCAAAGATGATTCTGACATTGTCAAGAAAGAATTTGCCTCTATTCTTGGTCAGCTTGTCTGTACACTTCATGGCATGTTTTATTTGACAAGTTCGTTAACAGAACCCTTCTCTGAACATGGACATACTGACCTCTTCTGTAAAAGCCTTAAAGTTACCTCTCAACATGAATGTTCATCTTCTCAACTAAAAGCTTCTGTTTGCAAACCTTTCCTTTTCCTACTGAAAAAAAAAACACCTAGTCCAGTGAAACTTGGTGAGTGATTTGTTGTGATTTATCTAATACTTTAAAACCTTTTTTAAAAAATGTTATTTATTTCAGAGAGAGGGAGAGAGAACATGTGCACGTGGAGGGGGAGGGGCAGAGGGAGAGAGAGAGAAGCAGATTCACTGCTTAGCAGGGAGCCTGACATGGCACTCTATCCCAGGACCCTGGGTTCATTACCTGAGCCTACGGCAGGCATTTAACCAGCTACCCAGGCACCCTGCTTTAAAACCTTTTAACCTTTTTAAAATCAGTGATAGAATTAGCTTGAAACCTTAAAAAATTAGACATGTTTGATTCAATAGTCATGTAATGATTACTTATAAATTACTAATATCTGGTATAAGACCACATCACAGAACTAACAAGGGAAGTAATTTTCGGATTTTTAAATACTCATTTGATATGATAGCCCACTTGGGGATACTTGGTGTTTCGTTCAGTATCATGAGGTTCAGTATTCTGTATCCTCTTTAGTGATACCAGGGACCTTCTTAATGTGTCCCCCGCCACTACCTTGGACCTTCAGAACTTCAAATAGTTAGATACTTTGCCCAACTGAGGACTGTTTATAAGCTGTATCTTCTTAGCCATTTTTCCAATGGTAATGTTATATGAGTATGTTGAGAGCATGAGATTTACATAAATACTTGTAATATCCTTTTGTTTGGGTAGTAAATTGCAACTTGTTTTCAAGATAATATATAATTGGAGGTTTCTAGGACCCCATAAATCCTGTAATGTAAGAGGCTAAGATTGCCCTTAGTTCACAGTTCTTTTGATTAGCGAAATGTGCTGCCCTTTTTTTTAAGAGGGTGGGGAGGGGCAGAGGGAGAGAGAATCTCAATCAGGCTCCACACCCAGCACTGAGACTCATGTGGGGCTTAATCTCACAACTCTGAAATCATGTCCTGAGCCAAAATCAAGTCAGATGCTTAACCAACTGAGCCACCCAGGCACCCTGGATTAGTGAAATGTGTCTATCTTGGTGAAATACAATGATCTACAAAATCTAAGTGTCTAGTCATTTTATAACTTTAAAAAATCTAGAATTTATTTTAGATTGAAATTATTTAGAACTTTTATTAAGTATAAAGTATATTTAAATTTATTAAGTACTCAGTTTAATATTCCACAATTCTGTGTGCTCTACTAATTTAAATAATGACATGAGAAGGTTAGAAATCCTTGTATCTTGTTTATTGGTACTTTTACTGTAAAAGTTTGATATTTGATGTGTTGATTAGGTATTATATACTCTTACCCTTTAGCTTTCATAGATAATCTATATCATCTTTGTAAGCACCTTGATTTTAGAGAAGATGAGACAGATGTGAAAACGGTTCTCGGAACTTTATTAAATTTAATGGAAGATCCAGACAAGGATGTTAGAGTGGCTTTTAGTGGAAATATCAAGCACATATTGGAATCTTTGGACTCTGAAGATGGATTTATAAAAGAGGTTGACAGTTTTTGTTTTTAAATATTTTTATCTTCATTAACCTGGCTCTAAAAAATTCTTTAACTAGTTAATTTTATTATTCTAGCTTTTTGTCTTAAGAATGAAGGAAGCATATACACATGCTCAAATCTCAAGAAATAATGAGTTGAAGGATACCTTGATTCTTACAACAGGGGATATTGGAAGGTATATTTGGCACCATTTGTATACTTCCTTTTTTGTTTACTTTGTGTTAGAAATGGTGGTATGGAAGATATGGCATAGAAAGAAATGTGTTTTCAACATGTATATTTTTATGTATTTCCATTTATATTTGAGACATTGATAACTTTTTTTAATTTTAGGGCAGCAAAAGGAGATTTGGTACCTTTTGCACTTTTGCATTTATTGCATTGTTTATTATCGAAGTCAGCATCTGTCTCTGGAGCAGCATATACAGAAATCAGAGCTCTGGTTGCAGCTAAGAGTGTTAAACTGCAAAACTTTTTCAGCCAATATAAGAAACCCATCTGTCAGGTGAGAGTCAGGATTGTCCTTGATTATAGGAAAGAGCAGTACTTTTCAAAAGTTTAAGGGGAAAAAAACCATATATATTTTTTATTTGTCTTGCTTTAAAGGATATATGTGTATTTATGTGTGTGTATGCATTTTTTTCCCTTAATATTTTATTTATTTGAGAGAAAGCATGTGCGCACACATGAGCAGGGGTGGGACAAAGGGAGAAGCAGAATCCCCTCTGAGCAGGAGTCCGATGTGATGCTTAATCCCAGGACCCTGAGAATCATGACCTGAGCTGAAGGCAGACATTTAATCAACTGAGCCACCCAGGCGCCCCTAAAGGATATATTTTTAAATTGATGTATTCAGTTTATTTAATAAGAGAACCTAAATCTTACCAGTTTTATATATTATGTTTTTGTTCTGAAGATGTATATTATAAATGGGAGGGGGAAAAATCATCTTATGATAATATATTGAATTACTGTGCTCTGTTAGTCTATTAAGAAATGCTTTTTTTGGAGCACCTGGGTGGCTCAGTTGGTTAAGCGACTGCCTTCAGCTCAGGTCATGGTCCAGGAGACCTGGGATCGAGTCCCGCATGGGACTCCCTGCTCAGCAGGAAGCCTGCTTCTCCCTCTCTCACTCCTCCTGCTTGTGTTCCCTCTCTGGCTGTGTTTCTCTCTGTCAAATAAATAAAATCTTTAAAAAAAAAAGAAAAAAAGAAATGTTTTTTTCGCCTTTCTTTTAGTGATGATAAACTTTTTTATGGCTTGATAGTATGGAAAAGGCACTTTGTTTTAAAAAAGGTTGATTCAATTTATGGTTGGAAAGGTAGGATATGTTAAAATACTGGCTTTGCCCTGCTAGTGGTATAAATTTAAATTTCTTAACTAAACCTGATTTCTCCATTTGTAAAAGGGAGATTATGACATAATCTATCTCGTTAAGGTTGTTAAATAAAAATTGAATGGGCTAATTCAGGTAATGTGCTTAGAGCACTGATAATGTCCTTTATGTTAGCTTAGAGAATATTTGTTAAATTTCTTTCCTTGGATGAAAATTAACAAATTGTTTTGCTCTAGTTTTTAGTAGAATCCCTCCATTCCAGTCAGATGACAGCACTTCCAAGTACTCCATGCCAGAATGCTGAGATGCGAAAACAAGATGTGGCTCACCAGAGAGAAATGGCGTTAAATACCTTGTCTGAAATTGCCAATGTTTTTGACTTTCCTGATCTTAATCGTTTCCTTACTGTAAGTTGCAAGGTGTTGTTGACTTAATTGAGGCTTTTCAATTTTGTGTTTATTCCATTCTAGTTTTATTTTAAAGAAAATGTGTTAAGTACATTGAGGAACATATAAATCCTGGATTTTCAAATTTACTTGTTTTCTTTTGACTTTGATATAGTAGAAAACTTATGTTCATGTTAATTTGAGTTACTAATTTATATGGTTAGTTATTCTGAAAGGTTAATACTAATTGATTAATGCTAACTGATTCAGTTGACTGAGCCCTTATGTCTTTAGTGCTATGATTGGTGCCATTGGTGGTGCACAGTCTAATATCATTTTTATCCCTAAGGAGTTAGAGTAATAAAGTACAAATCTATTGGAATATATGATCTGTGAATTCAGATTACAGAGTTTGTAGTTTGGAGTGGTTTGAGAAGCCTTTGAAATGTCATCAGGGTTGAGGTTTGAAAGATGGATGGAATAGATTATCTTCTTACCTTTTCCTAAGGGCAAAGTTATCATTATCCTTAATAATATAGTAGTGAATCATAGTATTTCTCCTTACAATATTACTGTATTTTTAAATAACTTAAATTGCTTGTAAATTGGTCAGATCCTGAAAGAAAATATAATAGTATACAGTAAGGATCATAAAGTTATTCTTATCTTTTCATTCAGTAATGTCAGTCTGGGAACCAAAAAGTGCAGGTGTTTATTGCAACATTTTCCAAATAGCAAAACTAAACAAAACCCTGAAAAGAAACTAAGTGTCTAATATTTAGGTTATAGAGAATTATGGAATGAACTATTAATATAATTTTTAATATTTTGTAGACTGTCTTATAATGTTAAATCAGTCTTAAAATAGCTTCATTTCAATATTAAATTGAAGGGTGTAAAACAAATAAGGTGTAAACATTTCTGACGGCAGGGCCTGATGTTTGTTTACTATTATATCTTCAGTGCCTAGGATTGTGACTGACATGCAGTAGATGGTTTTTAGGTACATGTTTTTTAGATACAAGAATGAATTAATGAAAGGCAAACCATTTTATGTTTGGAATTTTGTTTATATTTAATGAATAAGATCTTAAAAGAAATAGACCAAAATCGAAACAGATTTTTGCCATATTGGAATGGGGGGGGGCAGTGTGTTAAATGGTTTTATTAATATTGAAGCACCAACTGTTTAATTTTTTCAACTTTTTAATTAAAAATAAACTAAAATATTGTATTTATGGTTTCTCTTGCTTGTTGTCTAAATCCAGGTTAGCCCAAATAATAAATAAAACTTGGAACTTCTGCCTAAGAGCATGAGTATATTTTAAACACATGCTCATGAAGAATTATCTTCTTTACTTATGTATTAATTTCTATATTAGCTACAATGTGAACTCTGCTGTCAGGGACCTTGGCCATTTTTTTGCTTCTATACCTATAGTACCTGAATCATAGTAGCTGCTCAGTAAATATCTGTTGAATGAATAAATAGTAAATCTGAATTTAAGTATGTCACATATGGACTCCAAATTTGTTGGGCATTTTAAAATATTTTTGCATGGAACTTATGTGAATATGTTATTTGGACAAATGTACTTTTTAGTAATTGTAGTGTTTCTTTTTCAGAGGACGTTACAGGTTCTGCTACCTGACCTTGCTGCCAAAGCAAGCCCTGCAGCTTCTGCTCTCATTCGAACTTTAGGAAAACAATTAAATGTCAATCGTAGAGAGATTTTGATAAATAACTTCAAATATATTTTTTCTCATTTGGTCTGTTCCTGTTCCAAGGATGAATTAGAACGTGCCCTTCATTATCTGAAGGTAATTGAATGTTTGTATATATTTTACTCTTTTGTTTAAATTAGCATTTAGGAAAGCCGTTTTAACATTCTCACTGGAAAGAGAGCGGGTAATTTATAGCTTATTATAGAGTAATATAAGTATAAATAGTATCATGTGAATAAGTTTTATTTGGGACCTAGAGGAGCATATTAAATAAAATTATTCTTTTGTTATTTGATCATTTTACTGTAATGGCATATGATAATCATAATCATCCATTCATGAATCAGGTTCTCAACTCATTTCATTTTAGTTTTTTTTCTTTTTTTTCTTAGTTTTTTAATAGTCTCTATACCTGTTGGGGAGCTCAACTCACACCCTCAAGATCAAAAGTCATGTGTTTTTCTGAGTAAGCTAGCTGGACACCCCTCATTTTAGAATTTTTTGAGTGGAGGGGCACCTGGGTGGCTCAGTCAATTAAGCATCTGCCTTCAGTTCAGGTCATGGTCCCAGGCTCCTGGGATCAAGCCCCACATCAGGCTCCATGCTCAGCAGGGTGCCTGCTTCTCCCTCTCCACCTTGCTCGTGCTCACATGCTCTTTCTCTCTCTCTCAAATAAACAAAATCTTTTTTTAAGTTGACTGATATGCAAGTAATTATATTTACAGGAAGAGGTAATCTAAACTATAGCATGTTAGTGTTCTGTTTAGTTACTTAGTATTCTGATTATAATTTGGCCCAGTATTTAGCTAATTTTTAAATTTAAAATTATAGCTTTTGGTGTCATACTAGCAATGATATCTGTTTTTTAACTAAATTTTTTTTTTAAGATTTTATTTATTTTGACAGAGAGAAACACAGCCAGAGGGGGAACACAAGGAGGGGGAGTGAGAGAGGGAGAAGCAGGCTTCCCGCCAAGCAGGGAGCCCAGTGTGGGACTTGATCCCGGGTCTCTGGGATCATGTCCTGAGCTGAAGGCAGTCGCTTAACCAACTGAGTCACCCAGGCGCCCCTAATTAATTTTTTTTTAGAGAGAGAGAGAGAGAGTGCACATGAGGGCAGAGGGAGAGAATATCTTTTTATTTATTTGAAAAAAAGAGAGTGCATGCAAGCATGAGCAGTAGTGAGGGGCAGAGAGACAAGCAGACATCCCGCTGCTGAGCGTGGAGCCCAGTGCAGGGCACAGGGCTTTATTCCAGGACCCTGAGATCATGACCTGAACTGAAATTAAGAATCGGATACTTAACCGACTGAACCTGCCAGGCACCCCAGTAACAACAACATCTTTGAAAAATTGCAAGACTGTACAGGAAAAGGAGAAACTGTCAGAGATATGTATGTGACCACTGTTTTCTCTGATGTTAATTTATTTCATGTATTTCATGATATAGTAGCAATAGATTTCTCTCCACAAGAGAATTATTGAATATCGAATATGCTTATTCATTTTGAGAAAGAAAAGTCTATATTTTAGAGGTAGAATAATAATAATATTTTTCTATGTGTCAGAACTTTACTAAACAATTTATATGGATCATTTCACTTAGTCCTCATTAGTTATCCATGAAATGAAGATGCTATTATTTTTCCATTTTATACTTAAGAAAACTAAGGCAGAGAGAGGTCAAATTAGGTAACTTGTCCAGATCATAGCAAAAGTAATAAGTAACAAAGCTGGAATTTAAATTCAAACAGTTTGACCAGAAAGACTATTCTAAGCCACTATACTGTATTTCCTCTTAGGGGTTATGTATCTGTGAATAATAAGTTGAGAATATTTTAAGAAAACTGGGACTGCCTTTTTAAAATCTTATTTGAAAATAAAGTCTAATCACTTTTCTTCATTTCCTGTGGGAGACCTACCAGGAGAAATTGAGATTAGAATCCTTTCCCAATACTGTTTAAAAATACCGTTAGTAAATCTTGTCAGATGATCTAAAACTCCTGATTTCCTAATAATATGTTAAAATCAAGATACTTCCAAAAGCCTTTTTTTTTTTTTGTATGTGTCTTTGGATTAGAATGAAACAGAGATTGAACTGGGGAGTCTATTGAGACAAGATTTCCAAGGATTGCATAATGAATTATTGCTACGTATCGGAGAACACTATCAACAGGTTTTCAATGGTTTGTCAATACTTGCTTCATTTGCATCTAGTGATGATCCGTATCAGGGTCCCAGAGAGATCACATCACCCGAATTAATGGTAAGGAATGTTATTTGGGTTTTTTTTTTTTTTGCGGGGGGGTTGCCTTTTTGTAGCTTAATTGTGAGATTGGAGAAAGAGGCATTGTATGCATCTTCCAAATGCTAAAAATTTATTTAAACTTCAGATTGAGATTTTTTTTTGAAAAGGTTGATGATTTAAATTGCATGGTCATAGCAAGGTATTAACATATATTAGTGTTGAAAAATGTGTTTTGAAATGATTATAGATTTTATTTTCTTCCCTGGGTAAAAATGTTCAAATTAATTTCTTCACTACTTTTTAACTATAGAGTAGAATACATTTGTGGCTCCCTCCTTCCCCTACTACCTGTTTGGCACAGGTTACTAACCTTGTCAGTTCTAACTATGTTTAAAATCCATTGTTGTATTCAAGGGAAAGTTAGAAGATACATTATCCCCTTTTATATTTCCCTATCGTAAATTTGTACATGCAGTGACTTTTTTACTTCGTGTGAAAAAACACATATAAATCTTCAGGCTTACTCTTTTTTTTCCTTTGATTGCCCTCATACCTTCAAGGGACTCAAAAGGCAATGAGCAAAGTATCTTGAGAGATTTCCATCTCCCTTTCTCATTTCCCATGCATTTTTTAGTTCATGTTAATCTAATGCTGTTCTCATTGTTCTGCTGATATTCTCATCCAGTTCAAAAACAGTCTTTCTGATGTCAAATCCAACGGTTACTGTTCTTTTCCTATTTTATTTAACCTTTCAGTGGTATTCAGTACAACTGATCATCCCTTCCCTTGTGGCTTCTGTCATATCACATTTGATTTTTTTGTTTGTTTGTTTAGTGTCTGCTCAGTCTTTATTGGCCCTTTCCCTCCACTTTATCTACTTTATCCTTTTTTTTTTTTTTTAATATTTTACTTATTTGAGAGAAAGAGAGCATGAGCAGTGGGAGAGAGACAGAGAGAGAGAGAAGAAGGCTCCCCACAGAGCAAGGAGCCTGATGCAGGGCTTGATCCCAGGACCCCAGGATCATGATCTGAGCAGAAGGTAGACACTTAACCAACTGAGCCACCCAGGTACCCCAGAATCCTTCTTTCCCCTTCCTTGCCCCTATGTAAATATTTTGGTTATTTGCAGAGTACTCACATTCCCAGTTTGTAATAATATTAACAACTTAAGTGTAACACTTTACTATATTCTTTTTTCCCCCAAGTTCCAAAAAGGCTTTATTTTGTAGGGAGGAGAGGGGTGCAGTCCTTCTTGGCTGCTGCTTTCCTCATGACTGCCAGGACATGGCTCAGCTCCTTTCTCATCCTCTTGGCACAGATGTGTGTCCCATCCTTTTCTTGATGAACTTGAGGGTATGCTTGTCCTTGCAGACCTTGAGCAGCTCTATTGCATGCTGCCATATGGGGTGAAGCCACATACATTTCATATCATGTCCCGCACAAACTTGATGTGCTTGATGAGGCGCCTGTGGCAGCTTCTTTGCCTTGATTTGTTCATGTTCTTAGTCACCTTGTGGCCCTTGTTGAGGCCCATGGCCGTAGAGTAGTGCAGAGCCATGGCTGCTGCTCCTCAATAGCTCCCGCAGCAAAAGCAATACTTTACTATTTTCTTAGTCCTTAATGCATGTTATCGTATTTAATCTCTAGAACATCTCTGTGCAGTAGGTCTTTTCATTTTACAGACTCAGAGGAGTTAAGTAACTTACCCAGCATCACACACTGGGTAAGTCAAAATTGGGATTCAGACCCAGGTTTGGCTGACTCAAAGCCCATACCCTTACCTCTAGGACCCTCTTATTTTATTTATTTATTTATTTATTTATTTTTTAAAGATTTTATTTATTTGACAGAGAGAAACACAGCTAGAGAGGGAACACAAGCAGGGGGAGTGAGAGAGGGAGAAGCAGGCTTCCCACCGAGCAGGGAGCCCGATATGGGGCTCGATCCCGGGTCTCCGGGATGATGACCTGAGCCAAAGGCAGTCACTTAACCAACTGAGCCACCCAGGCGTCCTAGGACCCTCTTATAAGAAAGAATTAATCCTGTTCACTTCAGGAGATCCAAAGTGCCATAGTCAGTGATACCTAGCCTATAACTGTTGATTCCCAATGCCTTGTACCCCTCTACCACTGTTACCTCAGGGGATATTGACCTCTGTGTCAGACCAGTGGTTCTGCAGGTTATTTTTTCCTTATTTAAATACTTTTCCCCTCACCTTGACTCTGAATGTTCTAGAGAAGGATAGTTACTTTGTCTTTTTTCTTCTTCTTAAGATTAGATAACCTCTTCATTCTGGGTCCTTCTGTGAGTCAAATCCTGACGATCTCAGCCCCAGCATACTTCATAATTCAAAAGCTCATGATTTTCTCATTGTAGAGTACTGTCATGGTGATTATAAGTTAGTTTCACTAATTTTTAAAACAGTAGATGTGAAATACATACTTTTAGAGAAAATCCACTAAGTGCTTATTACTTCTGATATCCAAACACAGGTAATATAGAATGGTGTTAGTTAAATAAATTGTTGATTTATGAAATGCGATCTGTGTGAAACTTACATAATACCTGTTTTATGTGTTTTTTTTTTTTTCATTAGGCTGATTATCTGCAACCTAAGCTGTTGGGCATTTTGGCCTTTTTTAACATGCAGTTACTGAGTTCCAGTGTTGGCATTGAAGATAAGAAAATGGTAGGTAGTGATATTAATTTGCAAAGTGTTAGAATTCATATAGAAGTTATAGGAGACATGACTTCTGCTTGTAGCTACAAACACTCAGAGATAAGAAGTAAATATATATAGTTAGCAGATTCCTTATCAAGAAACCTGGCTCTTTTCATAATTTGCTGTTCTGCTTGGTCCTTTCAGGACTAGTCCTTTTTTTTTTCTTCAAGATTTTACTTATTTTTTTGACAGAGACACAGCAAGACAGGGAACACAAGCAGGGGGAGTGGGAGAGGGAGAAGCAGGCTTCCCACTGAGCAGGGAGCCTGATGCGGGCTTGATTCCAGGGTCCTGGGTTCATGACCTGAGCTGAAGGCAGGTGCCCCTCAGGACTAGTCTTTAATGGCATTTTCCACTATAGTTAGTAATCCCTGTGCTGTTTTGCATGCAGTTTGGGATGCAAATGTAGCCTCTTCCATAGAGTAGCTTGGTAATTTTGTTTATTTTTGTCATTGTGCGTTTTTTCAAAATAAAATATTTATTTTTTAAAAAGATAAGAAATAGGGCGGCTGGGTGGCTCAGTGGGTTAAAGTCTCTGCCTTCGGCTCAGGTCATGATCTCAGGGTCCTGGGATTGAGGCCCGCATCGGGCTCTCTGCTCGGCAGGGAGCCTGCTTCCTCCTCTCTCTCTGCCTGCCTCTCTGCATACTTGTGATCTCTCTCTCTGTTAAATAAATAAATAAAATCCTTAAAAATAAATAAACAAAAAGATAAGAAATAATCAAACATGATATTCTGAATCCTCTCCCTTTATAATTTTTGGGGAGTTTAAAAAGAGAATTTATTGGCTTTGTAACTAAAAGTATAAGAATAATACAGCTTTAGGCATAACTTGATTTTGGACAAAATGTTCTCAGACTTCACCTCTTAGCTCAAATGCCCCTGGTTTGACTCTGAGATATATAAGTGCCCGATGATGATCCCAATGGCTTCAGGCTCATGTCATCACCATCTAGCTCAGTGGGAAAAAAAGAGACTAGCATCTCTGATGGCTTGCAAAAGTTGCATAATTGAATTCGTTGGTCCATATTGGTATGTTGTGAGTCATGGTCCATGGCCCCAAAATGTTAGATTTATATAAAGTCAGATAACTTCAGTATTTGTCAGTTTATGTTAAAAGTGTTTGGCATAGTGAAGTTTCATTATGACTACTGTAACAGTTGATCACCACTGAAAGTTTTTGTTCATAGATCAGGATAGAATTTTAGATACTGATTACATTTCTCTTTTTATTGCTTTCCATCTCTGCAGTCAGTAAAATATAGAAAAAAAATTTATGAGTAGAAGCTTTTATTTCTCTCTGTATTCTTCTTCTCTTAATAACCTTAAGGAGCCAAGCCAGACATGATACAATATTAAACTACTTCCCCAGCCAATACATTCTGTTGGTGTCAACTGGTGAATTTAATCCTCCAGACAACTTCTGTTTCGTCTTCATGAAATCTTTATTATTGTTATCCAGATTGAGAGAATGACCTCCAATCTCAAAAAACTATAGTTTGTGTGTGTGTTTTTTTTTTTTTTAAGATTTTATTTATTTGACAGAGAGAAACACAGCTAGAGAGGGAACACAAGCAGGGGGAGTGAGAGAGGGAGAAGCAGGCTTCCCACCGAGCAGGGAGCCCGATGTGGGACTCGATCCCGGGTCTCCGGGATCATGTCCTGAGCTGAAGGCAGTTGCTTAACCAACTGAGCCACCCAGGCGCCCCTATAGTTTGTGTTTTAAACCATAAAAAGCTTGTATGTTTTGGCACATAGTTAAGATTGACTAGAGAGTTACTTTACCCTTCATCGAACCTGGAGCTGTTGATACAAGTCTGATTCTGTGTTCCACAATAAAATGTGTATGTAATTTTCTGGGTGTGTCATCAGTTTTGTTTTACTAAATTTGTTTGTTTTACTAAATTCAAAGCATCTTGAAATTAATACCATTAGGATAAAAGTACATGCAACTACATAATTTGGGATGAATGTGAAGAAAATTAAGCAAAAGGGATTATAGTCTTAATAAATTTGAAAATTATTGTTCTAGAGAGCCACCAGGACAAAAATAACAAATTACCTTCACAAGAAAAAAACGCACTAGAACTCAGCTTATGTTTCTCAGATTCGTATTTCTTACCTAAAAATTTGGACAAAACGAACTGGCCAACATTTAGACGTTGTGTTGCCAGAGAATAGGTGCTACTCTGAGATGTGAATGGGATCTTGTTCTTAGGGCTCATTGGCTCCTGCTGACTTGTTTATAGGCTTTATTTTAAAGCCCTACTTACTTTATAGGCTTTGAACAGTTTGATGTCTTTGATGAAGTTGATGGGACCAAAACATGTGAGTTCTGTGAGGGTGAAGATGATGACCACGCTAAGAACTGGCCTGAGATTCAAGGATGATTTTCCTGAATTGTGTTGCAGGTAAATGACTGCCTAAGTTCATTAGAATTTTTGCATTAGTAGCACTAGTGCTTTAGTAGCACTAACTTGAATTCTTATCTCTTTGAGGGATTCAGACTGTAAATAATTAAGATGGAAAGGATATTTGTATTGAAAGGGAAAATGTTTACTTCTTTAAAGACATACTACTATGAAATCTTTTAACATATTGGGGAATAAAAAAAGTCTAATGAACATACATACATACATAAATACATACCTATTTTCCAACTTCAACAGTTATTAACATTGCTAATCTTACTTAATCTGACCACCTTCACCTATCTTATTGTTAGTTGGAACGTTTTAGAGAAAATCCCATTATCAAATCATTGCACTTGTAAATACCTCAGATTTATCTAGTGGACAAGGCATTTAAAAAAATACAATCATCATGAATTATTATACTTAGAATTAACAAGAATGTCTTAATACCATCTAAAACTCAAGTCCATATTCAGATTTCCCCAGTTGTCTCAAGGATCTTTTTTCCAAAGATGTTGGTTTGCTTGAATTGGAATCCAAATAACATGCACATGTCACACATTGGTTGTTTGGCCCCTTAAGTGTAATCTCTTACAAATAGATTCACTCATTAATACCCTTCCTCACAGTTCTTTCAGGCCACTGAGATTTTGGTATGTAGGATTTCTCATTTAAGTTATTATAATTTTAGTATTCTAACAGACTAGTGAGTGCAGTTTAAGATGCTTCTTTTTCTTTTGTAAGGATTTTATTTATTTATTTGACAGAGAGAAGCACAGCTAGAGAGGGAATACAAGCAGGGAGAGTGAGAGAGGGAGATGCAGGCTTCCCGCCAAGCAGGGAGCCCGATGCGGGGCTTGATCCCGGCACTCCAGGATCATGACCTTAACTGAAGGCAGATGCGTAACGGCTGAGCCACCCAGGCACCCCTGCAGTTTAAGCTTCTCAAAGGTCCTTTTTTTGTTTTGTTTATTTACTTATGTATTTTTGTTTTTTTTCAGAGGTCTTTTTTGTCCTTAGACTGTAGTTATTAGAGATGGAGTGTCAGAATATGTTTTAAAGCCATGTGAAGTAATTTTTTTCTGTGTACATGTTTCATTATTTCAGTTTGTTAAAATTTTTGTTTAAAAAAGATCTATTTATTTATTTGAGAGAGAGAGAGTACAGGCAGGGGAGAGGAGGAGGGCAGGAGAGTGGCAAGCAGACTTTCATTTGAGTGCAGAGCAAGGCTCAGTCCTAGCACCTTGAGATCATGACCTGAGCTGAATTCAGATGTTTAACCAACTGAGCCATCCAGATGCCCCTAGTTTGTTTAAAAATTTTAGAGGTTGCTTTTTCCCTCTTTAATTTTAAATTCACGTAAAGCATGAACATTGTCTGAAATTCAGATTTGTGAATCTAATTTTCATTTCTAACTATAAGTATCTATTTTTCTTAATTTTTGTGTAATTCTTCCTGTTTTAAAAGTGTAAAAAAATGTGGATCGCCTGGTTGGCTCAGTTGGTTAAGAATCTGTCTTTGGCTCAAATGATGATCTCAGGGTCCTGGGATCAAGTCCCATGTTGGGCTCCCTGCCCAGCAGGGCGTCTGCTTCTCTCTGTCCTTCAACCTGCTAGTGCTCTCGCTCATTCTTATGTGTCTGTCTCAAATAAATGAATAAAATCTTAAAAAAAAAAAAGTGTAAACAAATGTACACACACACTTACTTCTGTATTAACCTTGCCTAAAAGGTAGCATATTATAACCTGTTCTCTACCTTGCTTTTTTTCACTTAATATATTAGAGAGATCACTCTATTTGCATATAGGGTACTGATCTTCGTTCTGTTTTTACAGCTGTCTTGTAATCTTATTATTTCATGTATTGTTTGCCCAGCTAATAAGTAACTGATGGGGTTTAACAAATAAAACAATATGACTTCTAACTGATTTGTTTTTTTTTTTTTACATAGAGCTTGGGATTGCTTTGTTCGTTGCCTGGATCATGGTTATCTTGGTTCCCTTCTCAGTCATGTGATAGTAGCTTTGTTACCTCTCATACACATCCAGCCTGAAGAGACTGCAGCTATATTTCACTACCTTATAATTGAAAACAGGTATTTATTGTAACTGAAATTAATAATAAAGATAGCAACTTTTTATTACTGTATATTTATGTCTCAAGGTATTGGGATTACTGCTAGTAAGGTGGAATTGTTCACATTCTTTTTAATTTAGAGTGCATTAAGCAAAAATAATTGACATGCTTTTTTTTTTTTTTAAGATTTTATTTATTTATTTGACAGAAATATAGCTAGAGAGGGAACACAAGCAGGGGGAGTGAGAGAGGGAGAAGCAGGCTTCCCACTGAACAGGGAACCCAGTGCAGGTCTCGATCCTGGGTCTCCGGGATCATGACCCAAGCCGAAGGCAGTCGCTTAACCAACTGAGCCACCCAGGCGCCTGGACATGCTTTAAGTCAATACAGATTGAACTGGTGCTATTTCAGTTGGGACATTGACCCATTATAATTGTATTTAAAACATTTAGGTCAGCTACTCAAAATTATTTTTCATCGGCTTTAAAAAAAAGGGAGGCTAAATTTACCTTTCCTTTTTTTAAAAAAGATTTTATTTATTTGAGAAAAAGAGAGCGAGAGCATGAGTAGGATGAGGGGCAGAGGGAGAAGCAGACTACCCACTGAGCAGGGAGCCCGACGAAGGTCTCAATCCCAAGACTCCAGGATTATGTCCAGAGTCAAAGGCAGACGAGTAACTGACTGAGGCACCCAGATACCCACTTCCTTTTCCTTTCACACTTAAAAGGCAGACAGTTACATGAGAAAGGTTAGGAGGGATGTTCACCCACTTTCTATAGCTTACAAAACTTTCATTACTTCATTGCATTCGCCTTTTAACCAGCCTCCCTTCCTTTAGGCTTTTATCACATTTCTTCATATTGTACATATTTGAAAGTATCTCTTACCAGTATTATTATAGCATATGGAAACATTCTGTAATTCTCCCAGTTACTAATAAATTTCAAATTGCTTATCTTGACTTTGAAGTCTTTCCAAAATTTGGTCACTTCTTATTTCTTTAAATCTTTTCTCAGGATTTTCCGAAACAGACTGTGCTCTAGTTTACTTGGACTTCTGTTGAAAGGACATGTGTTACTCTCTCCAATTTTTGTATTTCACCCTGGTTGCTTTTTAGCTTGGAGTGTGTTTCTATACATTTTAAAGTTGTTTCCATGTTTACACTTACTGTTACATGTTTTATTACCTTTGCTTCTGAAAAGTTAGGGTTTAAGTACTACCTGTTTACCTGCATACCCACCCATACACATACCACTGCTATTCCCATTAATCATTTATAGTAACTGTCTAATCAGGAAGGAAGTACAAAAAAAAGATTAATGTAGGGGGTTTTTTTTGTTTTTTTTTTTTTAAAGATTTTATTTATTTGACAGAGAGAAACACAGCTAGAGAGGGAACACAAGCAGGGGGAGTGAGAGATGGAGAAGCAGGCTTCCTGCCGAGCAGGGAGCCCAATGTGGGGCTCGATCCCGGGTCTCCGGGATCATGACCTGAGCCGAAGGCAGTCGCTTAATCAACTGAGCCACCCAGGCGCCCCGATTAATGTAGGTTTTTTTGCTTATTGTTTTTTCACTTAAAATACTTTAATTTTTTTTAAATAATTTATTTATTTATTTGACATAGAGAGAGAGCACAAATAGGCAGAGAGGCAGGCAGAGAGAGGGGGGAAAGCAGGTTCTTGGCCGAGCAGAGAGCCTGATGTGGACCTCCATCCCAGGACCTGAGATCATGACCTGAGCCGAAGCGAGAGGTTTTAACCCACTGAGCCACCCAGTCACCCAAAATACTTTTATTTTTGATAATCTGAGTATGATAGAACAACATAATCACTGATGTAGATCACTTTTTCAAGTATGTTTTGGATTATTATATAAAGTGTTTCCTGTGCTTTTTATTTTACAGCAATTAATTCTCTACCTTTTCATATAAAAAATTCATTTAATGCAAGTTAGAAGATCTTAAATTACCTGAATAAAGAAATTCTTTCAGCTGCCTTTATTGTCACATCACCAGTGTCTAGCACGTAGTGGCACATGATAATTGCTTAACACGTATTTGTTGCATGAATGAATGAAGACTAGAATTTAGAAATACGTTATTGGGACTCAGGAAGATTCGAGTATTATATTTGAAGCCAATTAAAAATTGTAGCCTTGGGGCGCCTGGGTGGCTCAGTTGGTTAAGCGACTGCCTTCGGCTCAGGTCATGATCCCGGAGACCTGGGATCGAGTCCCACATCGGGCTCCCTGCTCGGCAGGAAGCCTGCTTCTCCCTCTCTCACTCCCCCTGCTTGTGTTCCCTCTCTGGCTGTGTTTCTCTCTGTCAAATAAATAAAATCTTTAAAAAAAAAAATTTGTAGCCTTGATAAGAATTACTTACATATTTTTCTCCAAAATTTTTAATGAGAAATTGTCATTTAAGGTTGGGTTTGGCTGTGTATTGCTGTATTGTGACCACTCCAAAATCTAGTATCTTAAAATGACAGTATTTTTATTTACATAATTTTGCAGGCTGGACTGAGTTTAGCTGGTAGATTCTTTGGTCACTGGCATGGCTGCAATTAGCCAGCAGGCAGTCTTGGCTGAGTTTCTCTCTCTTTCCATGTAGTCTTGGAGTCTTACTCTTTCCGTGTAGCCTGTCCATGTTGGCAGCTAGACTTCTTATGTGGTGACTTAGGACTCTGATGAGCACAAATCAGAAGTTGCCAAACCTTTTTAACACTTAGGCCCTAAATTGGCACAGTATTTCCTCTGTCACGTACTGTGCATTAAAGCAAGTCACACACCTTGCCCAAAATGAGAGGAAGTGACTATACATGCATACCTATACAAAGAAGTATAGTTTTATTCAGGGCCACCAGTGTAAATACTGAAACAGGGTGATTTCCTTATATATGATTATTTGCCATTATTAACCCCTAGACATGGTTTGGCAGAATTATTAATCCACTAGCACTTTTTAAAAGAATTTATTTATTTGAGGGTGCCTGGTCAGTTCAGTTGGTTAAAAGACTGCTTTCAGCTCAGGTCATGATCCTGGAGTCCCAGGATCAAGTCCCACATTGGGCTCCCTGTTTAGCAGGAAGTCTTCTTCTCCCTCTCACCCTCCTCCATCTCATGCTGTCTCTTTCTCTTCCTCTCTTTCTCAACAAATAATAAAAATAAAATCTTTTAAAAGAATTTTTTTTGAGGTGCGCCTGGGTGGCTCAGTTGGTTGAGCGACTGCCTTCGGTTCGGGTCATGATCCCGGAGGCCCTGGATCGAGCCCCACATTGGGCTCCCTGCTTGGTGGGAAGCCTGCTTCTCCCTCTCTCACTCCCTCTACTTGTGTTCCCTCTGTGGCTGTGTTTCTCTCTGTCAAATTAATAAAATCTTTTAAAAAAAAAATTTCTTTCAGAGAGAGAGTGTGGAGAGAGACAGTGATCTGGATAGGAGGAAAGAGAATCCCAAGCTGACTTCACACTGAGCACAGAGCTCCATTAGGCTCCATCTCACAACCCTGAGATCATGACCTGAGCTGAAATCAAGAGTCGGATACTTAACCAACTGAGCCACCCGGGCATCTCTAGCACTTTTTTTCTTTTAAGATACTAGTTTTAGAATCTCCACACCCAATGTGGGGCCGGAACTCACCACCTGGAGATCAAGAGTCACATGAGCTACCAACTGAGCCCACCAGGCACCCCCACTAGCACTTTTAAGTGTGAACTAAATTGGCCTTAGTTTCAACCTCTGCTTTGTATTTTTTTAGTACTCATACTCTTTGCAAATAATTCTTTTTCTTCCAATTAACTATTAGGGATGCTGTACAAGATTTTCTTCATGAAATATATTTTTTACCTGATCATCCAGAATTAAAAAAGATAAAAGCAGTTCTACAGGAATACAGAAAGGTACTTAATTTTTTATTTATGTCTTAGGAGATTATTAATATAAAATTGTTCCCAACAGAGGTTCTTTAGAATCATGTGTAGGGATAATGGAGTCCTATTCTGATGGCTAATTTTGTCAATTAAATAGTCCTGTCACAAATTATGATTTTTTTAGAAGGAAGTTTTAGCATTTAGATAAAAATGTTATTGCATTACATAGAACAGAGAACAAAAAATACTGTCCTTATGACTTTACTTCCCAGGTCAATAAGTTTCTACTTGCAGTCCCCCAGAGAAGAAGCTATCATAGCTTCATGCCCCGAAAAGCTGCAGGAGAATTCTAGTTATGTTGTGCTACAAACGATGGTATAAAATGGTTCAATCTTACTGATAGATGAGCTTTAGAAGGGGAATAATCTGTAGTTCCATCATCTTGAGGTCTGGTGAATTCTCTGAAATTATGAAAGTATTAATAGTTCATAGAATTTTAGGGCAGAAAGTGATCTTGGGTCAGAATAGCGGAAGTATATACTATGGACCCCAAGGTTGATCCTCAGGTCTTTATTTTCTCTTTTACTGGGCAGCTCATTATAGTCATAAGAAAAAAGTACTTGAAGAGTGAATTATTTGAATAATCTAGATTTGGTTCAAGGCTATTATGTAGTCCTTTGTAAGTTAGGGGAAACTTGTATTTCTTACCAAAAAGGATTTCTTTTAGGTAAGTAGATTCTTTATTTGATCAAAAAGAAAATTTTCTCTAGGTCTAAAGGTTTTAGGATGAGGGGCGCTTGGGTGGCTCAGTTATTAAGTGTCTGCCGTTAGCTCAGGTCATGATCCCAGGGTCCTCGGATTGAGCCCCACATTGGGCTCCCTGGCCTAGGGCAGGAGACCTGCTTCTCCCTTTCCCACTCCCCCTCCTTTTGTTCCATCTCTGCCTGTGTCTCTGTCTGTCAGATAAATAAACAAAATCTTAAAAAAAAATAAAGATTTTAGAATGAAATCCCTTTCCCAAGAATTACTAAAAATGACATGCTATATGAAGGAAGAGATGGAAATTATTTTTTGAAGATTTGTTTATTTATATCACGAGAGAGGGAGAGGTCTTGGATATGAGCGGGGGACAGGGCAGAGTGAGAAGGAGACTACCCATTGTGCAGGGAGCCAGATGTGGGACTCAGTCCCAGGACCCTGGGATCATGACCTGTGCCAGAGGCAGATGCTTAACCCACTGAGCCACCCAGGTGCCTGGAAATTATTTTTTAAAGCTACTTTTAGTTGGGGTATAGTTTACCTCTTTAATGGTAGCTCTATAGGGAATCCAGACTTTCTGAAATGGTTTCTAAAATCTTTAACTGATAAGGTGTATCTCTCTTTGTTCTTTATATAGGAGACCTCAGAGAGTACAGATCTTCAGACAACTCTTCAGCTATCTATGAAAGCAATTCAACATGAAAATGTAGATGTTCGTATTCATGCTCTTACGAGTTTGAAGGAAACTTTGTATAAAAATCAGGTATACTAAGATCCTAAGATACAATTAAAAGGTATAGAAAAGTAAGATGTTTAAAGAAAGTGAAGGAAAAGTTTAAAGTTTAGTTTAAAGAAAAGAGGACAAGTTAGCATCATTTACTTGAGATTTAGTAGGTTCAATGAAAGAAGTAATTTTTAGTTAACTGAGATTATCAGACCTAACTTAAAATCATTAATCCATGAGATACTCTTTGAGGCTGAATATCAGGGATGTGCAGAGTTTTTTGTTTTGAAGGGTCATGATTTGACCATTATGTTTTAGGTTATTGCATATTCCTGAGTAAGGGTGTATGTGCACAGTAGCAGCAGTTCATGTGTCTTCTCATATAATTTCCTATAGGTATTTATCATATAAAATTCAGTAATTTTGCCATTTTACATTTTGACTGAATTAACTTTAGTTTTAATGAAACTAAATTTTTAAGTTTACTTTTCCATGATGCTAGTAAACTTTATTCTTTTCTTTGGCAACGTGCTATAGATTAGCTATGTCCTTGATGACAGTGAAAACTGGTATTTTTAAATACTCGACCACTATAAAGCTGTAAAGGAGAAAAAAATTACCTGACATATTTGTTTTTCCATGTCAGGAACTTATATGACAAGATGTGAAAGCCTAAAGACCCCTCATGAGTTAGGGGCTTTGCAGTAGCAGATTATGTTTGTTTTTATGATAGAAGGAAGCATTTATTTAGGACAAAAATGTACATGATGGTAAGATACATGTTTCTGGATCATTGAACTTATATAACAAATGTGGGTTGCACCTAATGTGGAGATGTTCCTACTACAGGTGAGGAGCCTTGAATCTCCTTAAGTGTAAGTTTTTTGCTCTCCTAACTCTGAATCTACATTATCAATCTTACAACCTCATTCCCTGCCCTCCACTACTTCATTGAAACTACTGTGTGCTTACCCCTTGCCCCAAACAACTTTTTACCTGGATTTCAGGTAACTTAGAAGGCTTCTAGCTTTCTATATTAATATAGGGATTTATGAATAGCAAGGGATCTCTCCTCTTGGCCTATAGGTTTCCTAGGTTAGGTTATTTCTAAGCAGATGATATGATTCTGGCCTAATTTAAGGAAACTATTGGAGAACTTAAAGAGATTACTTGTATTCTTAGGGAAAAGCCACAGCTGCCCAATTTTTGCTACCTGTGTCACAAAAGAAAAATCACATCTGTGAAAAATCACATAACCCTTACAAGCCTTCCTTCAGTGTAAAGCCCCAGTGCTAATAGATAGCTAGGCAGAGTAAGAAGGTAAGTGTACTTGTAGGAGTCTTGAAGATCAGATCGAGTCTAAATAAGACATAATGGCCACAGATTATTGTACGATATTTTAAAGTAAGGTTTCATCTAGTTTACAATCAATATATAGCTGGATAAATTTACTTTAGGTTAGTAAGAAGGAGGAGCCAAGGTAAATAAGAAAAGAAGGGAGGCCATCCAGAGACACATGTGTTCCCAGTTATATCCCCACATACACTGGCCTAAAACACCTACACAAAAAGAGAGAAGGAAATATTTTGGTTTACATTTCCAAGTATGACAAGAAAGTAACATCAGTGTTGAAAGCAATTCAGTTAAGTTCTAGAATAACCCTGTTCAAAAGAATTTTCTGTGAAGATGGAAATATTCTGTATCTGCACTGTCCAGTCATAACTGCTAGCCATGTGTGGCTCTCATGAGCACTTAAAATGTTTGATTAAAGAACTGGATATTTAATTTTATTTAAATTTAAGTAGCTTCCTGTGAATAGAGGCTATGATATTGGACACTGCAGCTGTAGAAGATGGCTGAACCTATAGCAATATGAGAGCAAGAAACTGATGTAAGAAAACAAGGTTAGAAGTGAAAGAATCCTTGTAGTGAATGCTATGAGAGTCTTTGGAAGAACAAATGCAAAAAAATATTCTTTTAAAGTTCAAATCTTGGGGCGCCTGGGTGGCTCAGTTGGTTGGGCGGCTGCCTTTGGCTCGGGTCATGATCCCGGAGACCGGGGATCGAGTCCCACATCGGGCTCCCTGCTCGGCGGGAGGCCTGCTTCTCCCTCTCTCACTCCCCCTGCTTGTGTTCCCTCTCTCGCTGTGTTTCTCTCTGTTAAATAAATAAAATCTTAAAAAAATAAATAAATAAAATAAAAATAAAGTTCAAATCTTAACCATAGGAAGAGGAAGAGATACTCCATGAGTACGTTGAAAGGAGGTGTTTTAAATAATTAGATCTAAAGTTTTGGTATGATTGGCTAAAGAAATAATTGGGTATAATGTAGTAAACTCTAAAACATGGTGTTACAGTTAATAAGATAATAATTAAGTAAGATAATAAGACTACTGTAGCCTTAGATACTTGACTGTTGTGATGGACTGACCATGCAAAAGCCCTCTTCTAATGGGTATCCCCAGAGGGTCATTGACATTAAAGAAATAACCTTTTATACTCCTTACTTTAAGGAGGCATATATATTTTTGAAGGGTGTAAATGATACCTAAGGTCAGTGGATACAGGAAATTTTTATTTCTATATCAGAAAAAATCAATCTATAGATCAAACTGAGCAACCATATAATCTCTTTCTGAAAATTGATACTACTCAGGTGGAAGTGAAACTCTATGGTAAAATCCCAGTAGGGCAGGGTGTTTGTATTGAGGCTGAAATAAACTTTGCTGCTAATGTGGAATTCTAATAAGACATCTTTACTAATAATTACAAATCCAAGAATGAGCCTAGTGAAAATAAGGCTACTAGATACCTCCAAGTTATACTAGGATAATGTTGGATGCCTAAATCTGAATCACTACATACCCTCCAAAACATAAAGAGCATGAGGAGAGCAAATAAGTCCACACATAACTCATACCTTCAGCGTAGTCATGAGACTAAGAATACTATGAATTAAGATTGCCTGTAAGCAGCGGAGCTATTTGGATCTCATGTTACAAGTTTGTGTTAAGAGCAATTAGATTCTGAAAAGACTATATGAAAAACAAGAGAGTAGAGTGGAGGAATCAAGGATAATGGAGCAAAGATAAAATCACCAACAAAGATGGTCCCACTCAAAGAGTAGGTCCAGCATATGGAACATCAGAGCTCTGGCTACAAGGAAGGTACTTTAAAGTGTGTAGATCCTAAGGTTGTAGTCTCTGAAAATCATTCTGTCTGGAGAGAACTGAAAAAATAGGAGGATGGGGACATTGTTTGGGGACTTAATTGTAAACAGAAAGAAGAAAGTAAGAGAGTTTTACGGTTCCTGTAGAAATAAAAAGAAATCTACAAGATCAAAGATGTGCCAGATTCTCTCCCTACTCTTCTGCCCCAAAAGCTACTTAGGAAAAAAACTATTTTACTAGGCTAACAGAAGAGGTATTCATTAAATAGGAATCTTGCAAGCCACTATAAAACCCTTACTGTTAGTGCATACAGCTATTACAGAGGGTCTATGGTATAAATAAAAATATATATATATTCTATACATACAGGGTTTTTGTAAGACAAAAACCGAAAACCGAATCTTGGTTGATGTCAATTCTCCCTTCTCCCCAACGCTAACCATAAAGCAGAAGAAAATCGGATTTAACACTACACCCTAAATTAAATATTTCAAGCAGTCATTTGCAGAGATGAAAAGAAAATTAAATGAAAAATTTAAAAAGCAAGAGAAATGGACAAAAGCCAAAGGTGACATAAGAGGTGACTGAATTTAGAAAAGAAACGTAAGAAATGAAGATTAAATTATAAGGACCACAGGAGAGGATAAATTTGACGAAAATTTTAGTAAGGAATACTGAGGAAAGGCAGAAATACCAAGAGAATGAAAATAAAGTTTAAAAAAGGAGTGAATAGGATCAAAGAAGTGGTTGAAATGAAAGGTTGACAAATTTCATATACCCTAGAGTCTCTGAAGAAGAAAAAAACAATAGAACAGAATTAATATTTAAAACTAAAAGAAAACTTTCCTTTTTTTTTAAAAGATTTTATTTATTTTAAAAGAAAACTTTCTGAAAGAAAAAGGCCTAAATCTGCATGTTGAAAGGACCCAATTGTGTACCTGAGAAAATTGACCCCAAAATAGTCAAGTCTGATAAATATCTTATACTTTAATAATAAGAAAATTTCAGGACCTAGAATATTTAAAAATCCTTAGAAGAATAAGAAAAGTAGGTTAGTATCAGACTTCTCAACAAAGTAGGCTGAGAGGGTAGCAGCAGTTTTTAAAACATTAAGCATAAAGTATGATTAAAGAATGAGTCAAGCTATCCTTAGACTAACACAGGTAAGAAACACAATTGTAGACATATAAGAATTGAAGGAATACTGTTGTTATAAGCAAGTCCTTCCTACAAGATATATTAGAGAATGGCTTCAGGTAATCAAGAGACAACTGGGGAGAATTTGGCAAAAGGGCTTGAGGTTACTGTTCAAATATAGTTACACATCTAAGACTAAAGCTACAGTGGGTGCAAAGATGGAAGGATTATATATGACAGTTACATATTCTAATAAAGTAGAAATACTGTAATTTTTTTAAATGGGGGAAGAGAATCAATGAGATATAAATAAAACAAGCTCAGTAATTGTTGCATAGGCAAAAACTAGGAGTCAAAATATACCATTTCAAACTGGTAAAACAGTTGCAGAAGATTAAGAAAAAAGGACTGGAAACATTAAAAAAGGTATTAGTATAGAAGATACCTTTAGGGAGCACCTGGGTGGACCAGTTGGTTAAGTGACTGCTTTCAGGTCAGGTCAAGATCTTGGAGACCCGGGATCAAACCCCACATTGGGCTTCTTGCTTGGCGGAAAGCCTGCTTCTCCCTCTCTCAGTCCCTCTGCTTGTGTGCCCTCTCTAGCTGTGTTTCTCTCTTTAAAATAAATAAATAAAATCTTAAAAAAAAAAAAAAAGATACCTTTATAACAAAAGTATCATCTTTCTCCCATACTAAAATAAATTTTTAAAGCAAATAAAACAGACCAGAGAAAAAGTACAGTAATTATAATATGTACAGTGTTGTAAAAAATTAAAATGACAGAATTGAGGCCAAGGATATCAGTCATATTAATAAATGTGAAAGACCTTAAAAGAAAAATTTATAATTAAACTTACAGTGCAATAACAAACTATGCTGTATATAGTACATACATCTAAAAAGAATAATTTAGAGATGGTAAAAATAAAGACATGAGCAAATTGATAACCAATAAGTTGAAATAATAAAAAAACAAATTCTCATTCTGCAACTAGATAATAAAGACTTGAAACCAAAAGCATTAAATATGACCTTTTTAAAAAGGTTACTTCGTAATGCTAATCGCCATAATTCACGAAGAAAATACAAAGTAAAGAAGATATGTTTTGAATATATATATATTCATACACACACACATTTTTTTTTCTCCTGAATGAGCAAGTCCATGGAGACAGAAGGTAGATTAGTAGTTTCCTGTGGCTGGGAAGATGGAAATGGAGATTGACCGCTAATAGGTACAGTTACCTTTTTAGGTTATAAATATGTTCTGGAATGAGGTGCCTGGGTGGCTCAGTAGGCTGAGCAGCTAACTCTTGATTTCAGCTCAGGTCACGATCTCAAAATCCTGGGATTGAGCCCCTTCTGTGGAGAGTCAGCTTCAGGATTCTGTCTCTTGCTGCCCTTCCTTCTACTCCCCTCTGCATATCTTCAAAAAAATGTTTTGTAATTAGAAATAATGGTTGCGCTTTACTACACCTTGTAAATATACTAAATACTGATTTGTATACTTTAATAGAGGGATTTTATAGTATGTGAATTAAATTTCAACAAAGCTATTTAAGAAAAGACAGCAAAGGAAGAAAGTAATAAAAAATAAAAGAAATTAATGATACAGAGAACCAAAAAACTAATAAAAATTATAGTCTTTGGAAAACATTAGCAAAATCGATAAATATCTAATCTAATGAAGAACAAGCGGAGAGCACAAATTTGTAAATAGGAAATGGCAAGACAGAAATAACCATTGAAATAAAGGAAATATTTTTTTAAACGAGAGACTGCTTTGTACCCTTCTGTGCAAATACATTTGCAAACTTGGATATTTTCTCTAGAAAATACAGTTTTCAAAATTGGCTCCATTAGAAAGACTAATTTTTTTTTTTTTAAAGATTTTATTTATTTGACAGAGAGAAACACAGCTTGAGAGGGAACACAAGCAGGGGGAGTGAGAGAGGAAGAAGCAGGCTTCCCGCTGAGCAGGGAGCCTGATGTGGGACTCAATCCCAGGTCTCCGGGATCATGACCTGAGCCGAAGGCAGTCGCGTAATCAACTGAGCCACCCAAGCGCCCCGAAAGACTAATTTCTATAGAAGAATTAGAGAATATTATAAAAGAATTACCTCTAGAGGAAAGTATCAGGCCCAGTGGTTGGTTACACAGGGGGATTTTTACCAAATCTTCAAAAAACCAGATAGTCCAAATGCTGTTTTAAATTGTTTTAAAGCATAGAAAATGAAGGAAAAAACCAGGTGTTGTTTTTTTTTTTTGAGAAATGTTAAGTAACCCTTTTCATTAAACTCCATGAAGATAGCACAAAACAATAAAATTATATTTAATTACCACTTACAAATACCAATACAAAAAGTCCT
The DNA here is from genome assembly GCA_004023965.1 of Spilogale gracilis. NCBI lineage: Eukaryota > Metazoa > Chordata > Mammalia > Carnivora > Mephitidae > Spilogale > Spilogale gracilis. The sequence continues at coordinate 64,440 of PITA01005042.1, read as the reverse complement.
AAGTGAAATATTCTCAAACAGTTCAGTTTCACATTAAGAACATAATACCCCATGACCAACTATAATTTCCAGGATTGCAAGGATGGTTTGTATTTTCCAATTCATTAATATAATTCACTGTACTAAACTCTAAGGGTTTAGTATCCCTACTAGACAGTAATGTACTCTGTAGCCTCTATAATTTTTTTTTAAAGATTTTATTTATTTATTTGACAGAGATAAACAGGTAGAGAGGGAACACAGCAGGGGGAGTGAGAGAGGGAGAAGCAGGGTTCCTGCCATGCAGGGAGCCCAATGAAGGGCTCAATCTGTGGACTCCAGGATCACGACGTGAGCCGAAGGCAGACGCTTAACGACTGAGCCACCTAGGTTCCCCATGTAGCCTCTATAATTTTAACAGTGTGATTCTGGTGTGTGAATAAACAGATCAGTGAGAAAGAATAGAAAGTTAAGTATAGATATTTATGTATATGGACATTTAGGATATGATAAAAATTGTATTTCAAATAATTAGAGCAAACATTTGTTTTGCAAGTAGTTAAGCATTTGGAAAATTATAAAATCGGGTCCATATGTTAAAAAGCCTTTTTATTTATTTTTTTATTATTTATTTATTTATTTATTATTATTATTTTTTTTCTTAAAGATTTTATTTATTTGACAGAGAGAAACACAGCCAGAGAGGGAACACAAGCAGGGGGAGTGAGAGAGGGAGAAGCTGGCCTCCCGCCGAGCAGGGAGCCCGATGTGGGGCTCGATCCCAGGTCTCTGGGATCATGACCTGAGCCGAAGGCAGTCACTTAACCAACTGAGCCACCCAGGTGCCCCTATTATTTTATTTTAAAGATTTTTGCTTATTTGAGAGAATGAGAGAGAGTGTGCATGAGTGGGGGAGGGTCAGAGCAGGATGCAGACTCCCTGCTCAGCAGGGAGCCTGATACTGACTAGATCCTGGGATTCCAGGATCATAACCTGAGCTGAAGGCAGTCTTTAAACCAGCTGAGCCACCCAGGCACCCTACAAAGGCTTTTTAAATAGAGGCATTGAATACAGGCTCATTTTTGGAATTCAGTATTTTTGCTGAAAAATGGAAACTTTATCTAACCTAGAAGTCAATACATGTTTAAGTACATAGAAGATAAGTACATTTTTAAATTACCTTTCAATTATCATAACGAGAACTGCCTTGAATTGAATTTATTTCTGCCTACTATAGTAATCTTGTATTTTCTAGTTTTAGCACGTGAGTAAATGTTTATAATTTCTTATATTAGTTTTGCTATTTATTGATTACTAGCTCATATTTAATATCTATACCTGAATTAATCTGTAATGTTATTTAAGTGATTGACTATTAAAGACTCTTAATGAGATAAAATGTCTTTTTTATTTTTCTTTCGAAATGATTATTCTTACCTTGAATCATAGTTTTAACATGGAGTTTGAGATGTTCATGTATGCTTTACTTTTGATGGAAGGAAAATAGTATAAACAAAGGAGTTCTTAAGTGTCACAAATACACTTTCAACTGCCTTCAAAATAGTCTCCTTTTTTTTTTTTTGAAAATATTTTTTTTTTTTACTTAACAGGTTTTTTTTTTTTTTTTTTTTTTTTTTTTTTTTTTTTTTTTTTTTTTTTTTTTTTTTTTTTTTTTAAGATTTTATTTATTTGACAGAGAGAAACACAGCCAGAGAGGGAACACAAACAAGGGGAGTGAGAGAGGGAGAAGCAGGCCTCCCGCCGAGCGGGGAGCCCGATGTGGGACTCGATCCCGGGTCTCTGGGATCATGACCTGAGCCGAAGGCAGTCGCTCAACCAACTGAGCCACCCAGGCGCCCCTAACTTAACAGGTTTTCATTATAGCACCCTTAGGAAATTGATAAAAAAAGATTCCTTGAACCAACACATTGTTTCCTCATCACCACAGAACCCTTTTTCCATTATTTTTCTCTCCTTCTCTGCTGGTTTCATATACATTTCAGTCTTCTTGTTTTAAATAATAGCTATTCCTTCTTGAATTATTTACTTAAGTATCTATCCTCTATCCTTGAACCATTACCCTGAGTTCTTCATCTTCCTGATTGCTTTCTTACCTTGTAAATATATTTGTTTTTGTACATACCATATGATATTTTAATTCTTTACATGTCTATTTTCTCTTTAGACTGGGAACTTGTTGGGAGAAGTTTATGTCTTATTTTTATATACTAATGTAACTTTACTCAGTAACTCTTTAGTGGATTAAGGATTAAAATTTTCTAAAATAATGATTATAATCCTGCAGAACATGTTATGAACTGTGTTATGTGAACTCAACAAACGATAGCTGAAAAGACTGCAGATGTAGGAATTTAATTTTATCGATGTTTATGTTTAACATTTTAAGCTTTCTGGTTAGTTAAATACACTAGTTTGGAGAAGTGTAAAAATTTTCTTTCTACTTTTAGGAAAAACTGATAAAATATGCAACAGATAGTGAAACAGTGGAACCTGTTATCTCACAGTTGGTGACAGTGCTTTTGAAAGGTTGCCAAGATGCAAACTCTCAAGCTCGGTTGCTCTGTGGGGAATGTTTAGGGGAGTTGGGGGCAATAGATCCAGGTCGCCTAGATTTCTCAACAACTGAAAGCCAAGGAAAAGATTTTACATTTGTGGTAAGTAATAGTAATTTGGAATGACAAGAAGAGTTCTCTGTCCTATTTGAATTTCTATATTTCATTTACAAAGAACTATTTAGATTATCCTTAGTGGCAACATGATCTAACTAGATAATTTAGGTAACTTCAGAGTTTATTCCTTAATACTGTTTGCCGAGATCTAGTGCCAAAAACAATAAAGTTGGAGTATAGACTACTATGCTGGGTTTTTCTAAAAAGCTTTCCAACCAAATGATGACAAATAGTTAAAACCTAATTATTTAAATACTACTATTTTAACACTATTGCTAAGTGTTTTCATGGGAAACTAATTTCCCGGGGTGTCATAATAGTGAGTATATAGAGAAGTTTCCATTGTCAGATGTGTTTGAGAAGTCCTGTAAAAAAAAAATCAAACAGAACATCTGCCATATCATTTAATGTATACACTGTGCACATCCGAGAGGAAGGTATGTTAAAATTATTTCTTGGAGTGTCTCAAATGACCATGCAATTCAGGAAATGCTATATATACAATTTTATTTTAAAAGGTTAAAAAAACAAAAGTGAGGGGCAATTGGCTAGTTTGTCGGAAGATCATGTCACTCTTGATCTCAGGGTCATGAGTCTGAACCCTACCTTGAGTGTAGAAATTACTTAAAAATAAAATCTTCAGCAACAACGACAACAATAAAAAAACAAAACAAAACAAAAAATGAAAATTGTGGAACTATGCAAGAGTTGAATGATTCTGATACGCTTTATTATCCTCAAGAGCCTTAGGTTTGGTTTCTTGGCTACAGATTATGTTTTAGCCCTGATACCAAACTCAGTTTAAACCTTAATGGCCTTTCTTTTTTTAAGTTAAATTCACCAAGACCTATAATTGTTAAGTTAAATTAACCATGGAAGGCATAGTACCATTTAAAAAAATTTAGGCACCTTATCCATGATTTTTTTTTTTTCTTTCTTTTTTGAGACTGGAGTAGAAGATTCAAGCTTCGCCTTTGGATTATTGATGGAACTAACAAGAGCTTATCTTGCATATGCAGATAACAGCCGGGCTCAAGATTCAGCTGCTTACGCCATTCAGGTAAGAGTATGGTAGTCAGTACTGGCTTTGCGTTACTGAATTCTAGTAAGAAAGTTGTCAGTCTGTATGTTAAAAACTTATTTTTGTAAACTGTCATTATCAAAGTTCACAATGATCATAATATAAGTTCATGATAAAATTTCAGAGTATAGAAATCTGAACAGATTATTATAGATACTTCGGAAAATTTTTTGTGTATTTAACAAATATATATGTCTTTTCCACCACATAAGGAGATCGTATTATGATGTTCTATAACTTAATTTTCTTTTGTGTTCAATAGTCTATCTTGGTCTATCCATTTCAGTACATAGGTCTCTAATTCATTATTTTCAATAACTTAATATTCAGTATGGATGTACCATAATTTGTTTAAGAAATTTACTTAACACATTTAGGATGTGTTCAGTTTTTTTGCCTTTATAAGAAATACTTCAGAGAACATACATATATTTCTGAGCACTCAAGTGAGTATAGCAATATAAGTGTCTAGAAGTTAAAATATGTCACAGAGGAAGTACAGATTTACATTTGATAAATTTTATCAAAGAAAGTGTCACCAGTTTATACTTCTTTGACAGACCGGCCTGTTATCAGAATTTAAATCGTTATCAGTGTATGGCAGATGAAAAATAGTACCATTTTACTTTAATAGTGTTTAATTATGAGAGAGGTGTATCATTCTTTATGTATTCATTGCTTTTTTTTGGGCAAAGTATCTCTAGATGATCTTTGCCCATTTTCTCTTGTATAGACCTATTTTTTTATTACTATTTATTATACTTATTTGTATATAATAGAAATTAACCCTTTGCCAGTCATACATGTAGTAAATATTTTTCCAGTTTGGCTTTCTTTGCCCATTTTTATGGTATCTTTTTCAAAAATTTATTTGCTTAAAAATTTTTTTCCTTGTTTTGTTAGATATTTAGGTCTGGAAATCATGGCGAGTGGTCTGAGTTTCAGATATAAATTTGGAGGTATTCATCATAGAGATGATATTTAATATTGTGACCTTAGATAAGATGATCAAGAGAAGGAGTACAGGTAAAAAGATTCTAGTAATTGAGTCCCAGATATTGAGGATCAGTGAGAAAAGGAGGGAACAGGTAAGAAAACTGAGAAGGAACTGCCAGTAAGGTAGGAGAACGTGATGTTCCAGGAGACAAAGTGTCTTTAAGGGAGAGTGAGAATGAAATAGTGGCTGGGAAGGAAAGAGGAGTGAAGATAGGAGAAATAACAGTACATTAATGTGTTGCTGGGAACAATTCAGCAGAGAAGAGAATAGATGATGTAGGAAAGAATTAATGTAATACTACTTTTAATAGGCAGGAAGATGTGGAATATAGTGTGCAACTGGAGGGGTAGCCTTAATTAAAAACAAAAGCAATTCATGTGTAGTAAGAAGAGGGAAAGCATATGGGCATTGATACTGATAATGCCAGGCTGGGTAGATATGTGGGTCAAAATTATGGAAGTTTCTGGATTGTTTCTGTTTTTTCAATGAAATATGAAGCAAGGCCTACGATTGTTAAAGTATATTGGTCTTTTTAAGAGTATAAATGGTACCCCCCCCAAAAGAACTGCTGATCTGCTTAAGAGGGTTTTTGTTACCTAGAGTGACTTTGTAAAACATCAAAAAAAGCTGGCTTCAAACAAAATTTTGTTAATATTTTAAAGTAAAATGAAAATAGGTTCTGAGTATTTCTGTATTTGAACTTTTCACATGCTTCCTTTTACTAAAAAAATACTAAATATAAGTATAAAGTATATATTTTGCTAGACCGTGTTTATATTTATAAATATTAGGAATACATCTATTACATATGGTCATGTTCAGTGGAATTAGAAAGAAAGAGTAATTAGGTGATAGAAGATATGATACCCTAGCATATTTCTCTTGTTCTAAATATTAATATTGGAGGCAAAGTTCTTTTTTCAGTTCTAAATGTTTAATTTTATTTTATTTTCAGGAAAGTAAAATAAAAACATTTAATTTGAAGGCTTGAATAGTGAATTGGTCTTTAACATTTTCATGATCTTTTCAGTTTCTTTTTTAAGCAAATTATGCTCTCAACATGGGGCTTAAAGTTACAACCCTGAGATCAAGAGTCACATGGTCTACCTACTGAGCTAGCCAGGGGCCCCTTCATTTCACAATTTTAAGCTCAGTGTTTTATACCTAGAATTTGAGATATCTTGAATTTTTAAAACTATTTTGGATTTGTAGTTGCTTTTGTTAAAATTTAGAAAAATAAAAAAATTATACTGCTGCAAATATAGACAATTCTACTTTTACATCTAAATAGCTCTTAATCTTATATTCCAGTATATATTATATGTATAGAATACAAACTGCCTTCGTGTTCAAGTATTATGTTGTCACAGCTTTATGAACTTAAGTAAGTCACTTAAATGGTTTTAAGCATTGAAATAGACGTCCTAAGCAAGTTCACAACTCCAAAATTTTATAATTCTGTATATTTAAAAATTATTTTTGTTAACTATTATTTGTAGAATGCTGATGAGCAAAAAGATTTATCTGCTTCACTATAGATTTACAGATGTAAAATATGTGTTTGTAGGAGTTACTTTCTATTTATGACTGTAGAGAGATGCAGAATAATGGCCCAGGTCACCAGTTGTGGAGGAGATTTCCTGAGCATGTTCGGGAAATCCTGGAACCTCATCTAAATACTAGGTCTGTAAACTTATTAAAACCATTTTATAAAATTATTTTTAACTTTATAAAATTAATGTCTTTTTTTTAAAAAAAGATGAATTTATTTTAGAGAGCAAGAGCGTGTATCTGTGGGAGTTGGGGGAGGGCCAGAGAGAGAGGGAGAGGGAATCTTCAAGTAGACTCCCACTCAGCGCAGAGCCCACTGTGGGGCCCAGTCCCATGACCCATTAGACCATGACCTGAGTTGAAACCAAGAGTCAGACACTTAACCAACTGAGCCACCTAGGTGCCCCATAAAGTTAATGTTATTTTTGATACAGTTTTTAAATATTAAAAGTATTTTCAGTATAATATGTATTTTCTACTGTGACTATGCCTATAATCTTGTCAGAATGAAAAGTACCTTCTGCTCATTGGTTAAATTCTGTAATTTTAAGTATTTAGATGAATTTATTGAAGCTATGAAAGAATTGATCTTTTTAAATTCAGTCAGTAATACTTTGAAAGAATTCACTTTAAATTGAATATGAGTTTAATAAGCTTTTGATACGCACAATTAATATAGAAATTCAAGAGTTTAAAGCTAGTTCCAAAGCCATTAGTACCCATAACTACAGATTAGAGATTTCAGCTCTCTAACTTCTCTTCATGAAGATATTTTCTCTTCTTAAAAAAAAAAGAAAAAAGTATATTCTAACCTCTTTTTCAATTTTAGTAATTTTGTTAGAGCTGATTGAAATCTGGATGCCTGGTGGCTTAGTTGGTCAAGCGTCTACCTTCAGCTCAGGTCATGATCCCAAGACTGATCATGCTTGCTCAGCAGGGAGGCTGCTGCTCCCTCTGTCTGCCACTTCCCCTGCTTGTGCCTTCTCTCTTTGTCTTTCTGACAAATAAATAAATAAATAAAATATTAAGAAAAGCCTGACTGAAATATAGAAAATTATAAGTTATTTTTAGTTAGAAACTATGAAGTACACTAGGTCACATACTTATTAGGTATGTAACCATGCATAAATTACTTTACTCCTTTGAGCCCTGGAATAGTGCCTAACCCTGTAGTAAATTCTTTATAAAAGTCCTTAAGTGTGCTTACTTACTTGCTAGATACCTCTTTATATTTAGAAATCTTTTAAATTTAGGACTGTCTATGCAAAGAAAAAGATAGGTGCAGCTAAAGACAGTGCGGCACTGGAGAGTAGGTAAAGAATATTAATAAGAGGGTTCTTGAGGTGAAGGACCATGAAGACCATACTGGTTAAGGAAAGAAGTAATGAAAGGAAGGTATTATAGATTAGGAGAGTTTAACAGGGTCAAGGGACAAAAGATCTCAGTGATAGATAGTTTAAAATGTGGTAGCATAATTGGGTGAAAGAACTAGAAATTCAGGAAGCTAGGGCTATAGAGTAAGAAACCTAAGTAGTTCATTTTGGAAGTGAAGAAGTTTTTTTTTTGTATTGGCAAGGGAGTCCTAATAAAGAAGTAGAGGAGAAAGTCATTGAGAAGTTTTGGGTTTGATTAGTTGGTCCAGCCAGCCATTGAAGTCACTTAGGATAGTAAGATACAGGGAAGAAAGAAAACACAGAAATGTACTAAAGTTATCAGTGAGTTTGATAATCAGTGAGTTTACTAGAGTTTGATAATCAGTGAGTTTACTAGATGCTAGATATCTAGTTTACTAGAGTAGAGAATGGGTGGCTTGAACCTCAAAGAAACAAGTCTTTCTTACACAGAATGGAGTTGAAGGGATCAAAAAAGAGCACTGAGGAAGAGGAAGAGGCAGATCTTCAAATCCTTTAAAGTATTTGGGGTATGCAGGAATGTCTTTCCACCCCACTATTAACAAGGATATAGGAAGTGTAGTTTCTTTAACCATATTTTAGTAAAGCGAGGCAGTAGTGGGGTGGTCAGTGAAGGAGTTGATAACAGTATGTTTTATACTAAAGTTCTCAACAGATGCATATATGTGTATTTTAATAAACAAATTTTACAAATTTTCAAAATTACAGATACAAGAGTTCTCAGAAGTCAACAGATTGGTCTGGAGTAAAGAAACCAATTTACTTAAGTAAATTAGGTAATAACTTTGCAGAATGGTCAGCATCTTGGGCAGGTTATCTTATAACAAAGGTAAGAGAACTCTGTTTAGAATTAGTCAAATGAACAAATTTTATAGGAAACCAGAACATCTATCTGAATGTGTAGCACAAATAGCGGGCATTGAAATATGTATGCTAATAGTGATAGAAATTTTTGTAAAAGCTGTTTACTAATAGTAACACTTTCTCTATTGTTACTAGTTTCTGTGTAAGAAGGTAATTATTTTATCAAGCAAATAAGTATGCTCTTTGCGAAATGTCTGTTATAGTATGTCTGTTCATTTTGCATTGTGAAGTGATACTGTTTAAAAAATTACCAACTGAGCCACATAGGGGCTCCAAGTTTCTTGTATTTTTATGAACATTCTGAAAATATATTATGTGAAATGTAGAATACCATTAAATTAACTACTTCTGGATCTGGAATCGTTGATTTAGTTTGGTGTTTTGTTGTTTTTATTGTTGTTTAAGTGACGCGTTTATATTTGAGAAGGAAAAAAATCTCAAAATTTTAAGAAGAGAACGGTAATGTTGGCAAATCTAACATTAGATCATAACAATAAAATCTGACTCTAAGCCCAAGTAATTTAATTCTCTATTTCTTTCAATTTTTTTTCTGTACTTAATTAGTGCTTATAACTTATTAAAAATGTCTTATACTTAATGTACTGGCTCAGAGTACACATTTTAGTTACTTTACTCATCTATGTGCTCAGGGAGTTACACACTTAATTTAATGTAAGCTAGGTGAAATGCACTAATTAGGGAGGTTAATCTGTAATAAAACATAATGCAGCCAGAAATTAAAGAGGAAAGGCTATTTATGTTGAGGTGATTGACATTGCCTTTAAGGGTCACAGCAGTTCAGGCATTTTGAGATATTTAGTGTGACCAGTGAGGTGGTGCTCTGAAATCCTTCTTGCATGAATGTGTGTGCCCCTTTGCATACAAGAATACCCACTCTGCCATGATAAATTATCTCCTGTGTGGCTTTTTTGACAATAATCAGTAGAGTAAAATATATAAAATTACTTACTGTCCTAAACCATTTGGGTTTACAGATTCGGCATGATCTTGCCAGTAAAATCTTCACCTGTTGTAGCATTATGATGAAACATGATTTCAAGGTGACCATCTATCTTCTTCCACATATTCTAGTCTATGTCTTGTTGGGTTGTAATCAAGAAGATCAGCAAGAGGTGAGAGATACCATTTTATTCGGTTTCTGTTTGTCCAAACATTTGTCCACTAGTAATCAGTATTAGAAAAACTACATGTTAGGTAACATAGGTCAGTGTATGGCTGGCTGTGTATATACATGTCTAATTCTTAAAAATCTTTTGATCCTTTTATTTATCAAACAATTATCCAATGCTTAGTGTAGAAAATTAGAAAGTATATATTATGTATATCCCAATATATATTGAACTTTTTGAAATAAAGAATACATAAAAGATTACTGAAAGTGATTTTTCCTGGTTAATAGTACTGTGGATTAGGGTAGGGGAAGGAGAATATTTTACTTTTTGTTTTACAGTATTTTGTAAAGTTTGCTTTTTTAACCATATACATATAACACTTCTTTATAAAGAGGTTTTTTTGGTGGGGTTTTTTTTGTTTGTTTGTTTGTTTTTGAGATTCTTTGCCTAGAGAAAACAGGATTGAGAGGGAAGCGCAGAGAGAGAGGGTGTTGAGCACAGGTCTGAGATTATGACCTGAGCCAAAATCAAGAGTTAGATGCTTAACTGACTGAGCCCCCTAGGTGCCCCCCAAAATGATTATTTTTAATAGCAAAAGTAGCATATTACTATGTTCTTAATGTAAATATTTGATTATAAAAATAAGAGTGTACCCTTTGACTACCATTCCTGATCCCACATCCCCAGAGGTCATCACTGATATTAATTTGATATGTATATTTTCAAGGGTGCTTGGGGAGCTCAATTGGTTAAGGATCTGCCTTCAGCTCGGGGCATGGGATCGAGGCTGCCCAGGGAGCCTGCTTCTCCTTCTGCTGCTACCTCTGCTTGTGCTCTCTCTGTGTTTCTGTCAAATAAATAAAATCTTAAAAAAAAATTTTAATGTGTAGATTTTCAAACCTTTTTTTAAAATGCAGTTGGTTCTGTTTAGGTTTTTTTGATGTTATCATGATAGGTATTCTGCAACTTTCCTGTTTTTTAATTTACCAGTATATATTTATTGAGCCAACATTTCTTTATTAATGCTGTATAATATAATTTTTCCATTATTTAGTTGTACCATAGTTTATTGCCATAAAGATTATTTCCAATTTTTTGGTTCTTACAGTGCCATGGTATGCATTATGGTGATTCTTAACTTGTATTCAGGTTGTATTCCAAAAAATAGAACCATTGGTTTATATGGTATTGTACATTTAAAATTTTGTTAGAGACTGTAAATTCATCTGTTCTGACTTACAGTTGCCTTAGAATGCTTGGTCTTATATGTAAGATAATAGCAAAATGATATTACATGGTACATTATTAACCATAAAATGAGTTCTTCTTAGGTTTATGCAGAAATTATGGCTGTTCTAAAGCATGATGATCAACATACCACAAGTACCCAAGATAGTGCATCTGATCTGTGTCAACTCAGTACACAGACTGTGTTCTCCATGCTTGACCATCTCACACAATGGGCAAGGCACAAATTTCAGGCACTGAATGCAGAGAAATTTCCACAAAGCAAATCAAATAGAGATAAAGTGGACTCAGTAGGTGAGTCATAACTTGTGTTTATTTTCTTCTCTTAATTATTAACCAGTTAGCTACTTCCTGTATCGGTTCTATAATTTAAGCATTGGCTTTTTTAAAAACCTATGTTTGTTTTCCTGCATACTTTTTTTTCCCCCGAGGTAGCCTTTTCACTGAGAAAAAGCAGGAATTTATAGTCAGAAAAAGTCTCTTTAAAAAAATTCTACTCTCACTATCTTAGGCAAGACAGATGCCTAATTTTTCTTTGTATGACATAGGATTAATATTATTTCCCTTAGAGGACTGAGGATTAGATGATGAAAATATAAATTGTAAAATGTGAAATAAATGACATGTTAATATTGTTAATAACTGACCCCTTACTGCTAAACTGTTTACTCCATGTGTCCTCAGTGTATTGTGTGTATTTACTGTGTCTTTACTGTGTCCCCTCAGTGTACTGTGTATACACATACATATACACATGTATACATACATATGTATGTGGTAAACTGTTCTTTATCCTTTTTCACATAAGTACTCTGCAGTCTTTTTCACATGTAAGTTTTAAATTTCAAAAGTTATTAATTTCATTTCATAGCCTATTCTTTTCTACTTTCTGTTCATTTTATTTTTTTGTTTTCCCTGTCTCTGGTAGTGTTTGGTATCTGGCAGTCTCTCCAGATACACTTAATACGCGTTACTGCATTATACCCTGTTATACCAAATGTGTGCAGTTTTTTTTCCTATGTATTACAGCTCCCACTGAAGTGACTAAAAGTGGCATCTCATTAGAGTTAAAAATGCCCCCTAGAATAGAAGCATTTGATGAGCAGAATAATATTCCTTCTGCTTCTGTGTATCTCAACTGTTTTAATGGAAATCACATGGTTTGCCCCCTAGATCTTGAGGCTAATTGAAAAAATTGTTTAACAATCCTTAAAGAGATCTTCACTTATGCAGTTCTCAGTCTCTGAGTGTCTCCCTCTTGTTTCTGTATGTGAGGAAAGCACATCCATTCTATTGTTAAGCACAATTTATTTTTCTAAAAGTTTTTGGACTTGCGTGGGCATCTGGGTGGTTCAGTCCTTAAGAGTCTGCCTTCGGCTCACGTCATGATCCTGGAGTCCTGGGATCGAGCCGTACATCGGCCTCCCTGCTCGGCAGGAAGCCTGCTTCTCCCTCTCTTACTCTCCCTGCTTGTGTTCCCTCCCTAACTGTGTTTCTCTCTGTCAAATAAATAAATAAATAAATAAATAATCTTTAAAAACAAAGTTTTTGACTTGTAAACAAATATCTGGGGGATTGTTTTTCTGAGGACTATGACTATTAATATATTTTCCATTGACTTAACAATTTTATATTTATTCCTGTTTCTGCAGGTGTAAATGGTTCTATAAAACTAAATACAACCTCTGTTGCCATTCCTACTAACAGTAATATTACAAGGGAAATACTAGCTTTTAAGAATAACATTTGTAATGGTTCAAATATAGAATATTTTTAACATTTCTTTTAATTTGAATGATCTACAAATTTTGATGGAATCAAGGATTTATTTTAAATATAATTGCTTTTAAATTTGCCATCTTGATTATTTAAATTTTGAAGAAACTTAATTTCAATCTATTCTCTACATACTGTTATGAATTGCTACTGAAATTTATAAGTTTTAAATAAAAATTCATAAACTGGACTGTTTCTTTTGAAGTTTCCAATTTAAGTTTTTTCTTAGATTCCTGGAAAAAAATTACCCTAAAGTGTGATTTTACTTGAAAGGCACCTCTACTTGGAATTTTCATTAAAACTGTTGATACTGTTTATGTGGCAGTGAAGGAAAATAATAGATTGTTGGGCGCCTGGGTGGCTCAGTGGGTTAAAGCCTCTTCCTTCGGCTCAGGTCATGATCTCAGGGTCCTGGGATCGAGGCCCACGTCGGGCTCTCTGCTCAGCGGGGAGCCTGCTTCCTCCGCTCTCTGCCTATCTCTCTGCCTACCTGTGATCTCTCTCTCTGTCAAATAAATAAATAAAATCTTTAAAAAGGGGGGGTGCGCCTGGGTGGCTCAGTGGGTTAAAGCCTCTGCCTTCAGCTCAGGTTATGATCTCAGGGTCCTGGCCCTGAGGATCGAGGCCCACATCGGGCTCTCTGCTAGGCAGGGAGCCTGCTTCCTCCTCCCTCTCTGCCTGCCTGTGATCTCTCTCTGTGTCAAATAAATAAATTTAAAAAAAAAAAAAAAAAAGCTATTTCTTTAATTCTGTTTTTTCCCTACTGTTAAACTTTATCAGTGTTGTAATTATCATTAATAAATAATTCATCTTTGTATCTTTTGTATCATCTTCATATCCTTTCAACTTGTAATAAAGATTTACTTTTTTTAGGTTTTTTTTAAGTTTTTATTTAAATTTCAGTAATTTAACACACTGTGTAATACTAGTTTCAGGTGTACAACATAGTGATTCAGCACTTCCATATATCACCCAGTGTTTATCACAAGTGCACTCCTTAATCCTCATCATCTATTTCACTCATCTCTCCAGCCACCTTTCCTCTGGTAACCGTCAGTTTGTTTTCTAAAGAGTCTGTTCCTTGGTTTGTCTCTCTCTCTCTCTCTCTCTTTCTCTCTTTTTTTCCCCTTTTTTCGTTTGTTTTGTTTCTTAACTTCCATGTATGAGTGAAAGGATAGCTATAATACAGATCTACATTTAATCCTCACAACAACATTGCAAGGAAGGCAGAACAATACTAATATTTCCCTTTTATATATGAGGAAAGAAGTTCAAATAAGTTAAATATCTCCATGCAAGGTAAGTGGTAATGGTAGAGTTGGAGCAAGAATCCTCTGAGTAGGGGCACCTGGGTGGCTCAATTGGTTAAGCGACTGCCTTTGGCTCAGGTCATGATCCTGGAGACCAGGGATCGAGTCCCACATCGGGCTCTCTGCTCGGCAGGAAGCCTGCTTCTCCCTCTCTCACTCCCCCTGCTTATGTTCCCTCTCTAGCTGTGTTTCTGTCTGTCAAATAAATAAAATCTTTAAAAAAAAAAAAAAAGAAAGAATCCTCTGAGTAATCCTCTGGTACTTACAACGCATATGATGCTCAAATACATTTAGATTTATTTAGTGAACTAAATTGAACTTAAATAAATTAGAATTTAAATGTATTTAAGTAATTATTGTATTTACTGTATTTAAATGTAATTAGATTTAAATGTAAGTGTAAATTGACACTTAAAATTTCATCTTACAAGTCTTTAATCACTCAATTGTCTTTTCATAATCTAGTATCTACTGCGGATCATGAAGACTATCAGAGTGTAACTCGTTTTCTAGACCTCATACCTCAGGATACCCTGGCAGTGGCTTCCTTTCGCTCCAAAGCATATACACGAGCTGTAATGCACTTTGAATCATTCATTACAGAAAAGAAGCAGAATATTCAAGAACATCTTGGATTTTTACAGGTTTGAAATTAATACAGTAAATTTAATGATATTTAATATTTCCAGGTTTTTTTGTTGTTTCTATTCATTTTATTGAGTGGTTTAGATGCTATGCTAGCTCTAGATATTTATGAGCATTTTAGAAGCTTACAGATTAGTGGGGAGAGACGAACATCAGTTTGGTGTTAAGTGATATATATGTGCCCTGAGAAAAGCACTTAGGTTATCCTCTTTGTGGGGTAGGGTAGGAGATGGGAGTGAGCGAAGGGTCAGTATGGGTTTCTTGAAGACAGTGTCTAAGCTGGATCTTACCTATCTGCCATCGATGGCAGATAGGTAAAAGAAGGAGGTAAGATATTTCAAACAGAGACATATGTATGGAGTTGGGAAAGAATATGGTATGAGCTAAAGAGTAAAGTGTTAGTTTGGGAATGGCAAAGGAAAGATAAAGATTTGTGCAGAGGAGAAATATAACATAGAGGACCTTTTAAATTGTCCAGAATTCTTAGAGGATTTGAACCAGGGAAATGCCATGGTCAAAATGGTATTTTAGCTAAATGACTATGACAGTCAGGGAGGGGGGGGGGATTGTGTTTTTTTGTTTTTTCTGTTTTGTTTTGTTTTATTTATTTATTTATTTATTTTTTAGGGAGAGTTTGAAATAGCTATGATGCAAGAGAAGCAGGCTACTATTATTCTTATGAGAAATGATGGCCTGAATTTGGGGTGGGTGGGAAGGGGGATGTCCTGGTTGTAACAGGAATCGGGCATGACAGTGCTAGTGAAATAATGGGTTAGGTGATAATATTTTGGTTGTGCAGGGAAGGAAAAAAAAGGGAAGGTGGGGCTAATACAGGGGGATTAAATACGAGGTCAAAATTGGTAAAACTTTTTTTAAGATGAAAGCAAGAAGTAATGAGAAACTGGAAAATTAGTAGCTTATACTCTTTTTTTAAAGTTTTTATTATTCATTTAAGAAATCTGTACACCCAGCATGGGGCTTGAACTCATAATCCTGAGATCAAGTCTCATGTTCCCCCTACTACGCCAGCCAGACATCCCAGTAACCTGTAGTCTTTGGATGAATATTAGCCTTCTCCTCTCTCTTTTTTTTTTCCTTATCTAACTTTGAGTCTATCGTTCATTATTAAAATCATTCTCTTATAAAGATGTTCCTCCTTGTCTTTCTCCTTCTGTGTGATACTCACTTTGTAAAATACCATCCTTGGATAAACTCACACACCTGTCTTGCCAGGTGGAGAAACATCACAGTGGATTTTTGACTGCTTTTACTTCTAAGTTTATAATCTGAGATCTCAGCAATACTCTTTAGTACTGCCTTCAGTCCATCTGTGTTTCTCTAGAAAGCCTAACTTCCTGCTCTTCAGGATGACTATTTTTTCTCCTTTCTCAGCTTCTACCCCACTTACTCTCAGCTAATAATCTTTTTTTATCATCTTTGAAAAAATGGAAGCTAGATGTCCACCAAATTTGAAAATACACTGACTTCTGCACCATATCCTTTTCTATTTTCTTGTTATTCCTAAGGAATGATCCCTTCCTGTCAAAATTTAATCCTTCTGTTTGTATTCTTGATTTCAGTCCTTCAATATTCCTGCCTTCTCTAATATCAGTAATTTATCTTCTTTAGTCAGAGTATATAGATATGTTCTTGTATTTTCCATCTTAATTTTAATAATTACCTTGGTCTTACATTCTCCTTCAAATACTGCCCATCTCTCCGTCTCCCTGTATAGCCAGGGATTATTGATTTTGATTATTTTAACTTTTTAAAAATATTTTCTTTGTTTTTCTTTAAAGATATTATTTATTTGTCAGAAAGAGAGTGCATGCAAGCACAGGCAAGGGGAGAGTCAAGCAGATGGAGAAGCAAGCTCCTTGCCAAGCAAGGAGCCCAGTGGGGGATTTGATCCCACGACCCGGGGACCATGTCCTGATGCCTAACTCACTGAGGCACTCAGGTGTCCCCCTTTATAGCCAGTTTTAAAAGAACCCTTTATCTTCTCGGTATTCATTTTACTTCCTGTTCATTTTTTGACCATTTCAACAAGACTTCTTTCTCTCTTCCACTGATACTACCCTTTTTTTTTTTTTAAAGATTTTATTTATCTATTTGAGACAGAGAGAGAGAGAGAGCAAGCATGAACAGGGCAGAGGGAGAGGGAGACGCAAATGCCTCGCTGAGCTAGGAGCCTGACATGGGGCTCAATCCCAGGACCTGGAGATCATGACCTGAAATGAAGGCAGATGCCCAACGGTCTGAGCCACCCAGCGGCCCCTCCACTGATACTACTCTTGCTAAGAAAACCAGTTGCCTCCATGTTACCAAATCCAATAAATGTTTTCTACTTCTCATTTTCTTAATCTCACAGAATCATTTGGCCACTTCTTTTTCGTTAAGATATTTGCTTTTATTTCCTGGCTTCTGGGATATCACGTTGTCCAGCTTCCTGTAAACTATTCTGGTTTCTCTTCTCATTTGTTACTTCTTTCTCTGAATATAGAAGTACTCTAGTCTGCCCCTGTTCATTTACTAAATAATGTCCTTTTCTCCTGCCTTTAAAGAACATCTTTGTGCTAATTGCTGCCAGATTTTTATCTTCAACCTGAATGTCTTTTTCAAACTCAGATTTGAGGCATTTCAATATCAATATATTAAAATACTTACTTAAAAATTTTCTAACACATAAAATTTGTTCAGAATTTATCTTAAGTTGGATTTAAAGAGAGTTCAGGACCTTGCTATTGTTTGTAACTCATTATCAGTAACAATTACTAATGTAGATTTGCGTTTAAGTGGAATAAAGGTGTTAAAGTAATAGGATGCCTGGAAATAAGTTTATAAGTTTATTGTGAAGTCTGCCTCGAAGCAAATACTTACTGTTGCTTTGAGGAAAATTCTCATATGTTCTTTTCTCATAAACTGGTGGTTTTATAGTATTATTTCTAGTTGTGGTTTTTTTTTCCTCTTATTTGTTTGTTTTGTTATGGTTGAACAAAGAAATTATATGCTGCTATGCATGAACCAGATGGAGTAGCCGGAGTAAGCGCAATTCGAAAGGCAGAACCATCTCTGAAAGAACAGATCCTTGAACATGAAAGCATCGGCTTACTGAGGGATGCCACTGCTTGTTATGACAGGGCTATTCAGCTAGAACCAGACCAGGTAAGATAACAGATGAAAGACAACATCATGAAAAGGCCCTGAATTAGGAACTCTGGAAATCTTGGTTTCAGTACTGTCTCTATTAGTGTCATGATGTGTCTAGAAAATAGGGAATCATCTCTGAGCTTGAGTTTCCTGATTGATAAAATTAGAGATGTGAGATGAACTCGATAATCCCTTCAATGCCAAATTTCTGTGACTTTAGAATCCCCCAAATGAATAAGTTTATGAAGATGATATTTATATTAAGATGCATGTCCAGTTACTCAAATGTGTACAGTTCTAGTATGCAATAAAAAGTATAACATATGTCTGTTTTTAAATAATAATTGTGATTCACTGCAGCCTAGGAAACATTTTCACATTTTCCATGCCTCCTGCCATCATCTGTGAATTTCTGAAATGGTCCCTTAGAATCACTAAGCTACAGTTATAATGGGGGCATGTTAACATATCTCATATTTATGAGGACAGGAACTTAGAATTATTGCTTGGCTTAGATTCTCTGTAATCTTGGGATATTGCTTTTTGTTGTATTTGACATGTTCATTTTCTCAGAAGCTTAATGTACAAGGTCTTTATTTTTCACAATCTTGTTTGCAATTTTAAGGAATATGGCATAGTCCTATATAACTTTTTATTAACACCCTTAATCTAGATTAATGCTATGTGAACTTTGAGTTTTAATTTTTGTGTGAGAAATGGTATTGCCAATAAGCTTTTAAAAATATTAAAAAGTACTCCTTTTATATTTGATTTGAACCAAAAATTAGACCGAATCTGGAAAAAAATAATAAATTCAGTCTGAGAATTTTTTAGGTTGTCAACTGTGTGTATTTTTTAAATATTCACATGTGTTAGGACATTGTTGGGGGCTTTGCCATTAGGCTAAGCAAGTCAGTTGCTGAACTAAGAAGTATCGGCGTGATGAGGCAAATAGTCCTTTTTAATGAATATCAGTTAAACTGTCTTTGTTTCCCACAGTATATTTGAATAATTGCTGTTTTAAATACTTTTAAATTTGTAGATCATTCATTATCATGGTGTAGTGAAGTCCATGTTAGGTCTTGGTCAGCTGTCTACTGTAATCACTCAGGTGAATGGAGTACATGCTAACAGGTAATCTTTTTTAAAGAAGGATTTCTTTTGTTATTATATCTGAATGGGAATATTTTAATTAGTGAATTGGGTTGACATAACATTTATTGAAGAAACAAAATCTTTTTATGTTTTCATGGTGGTGGAGATATGCAACAAAAAATATTTTTTTCTAATTTGCCATAAGTTGATTTAGCACTTAACAGCTCATCTTCTGTCCCAAGAGTCATCCTTGAGTTATATTTGCTTTAAGATAGAAACCTTCCAGAGTTCATCTGCTATTGGTGAGGCTCATAGGAACATACCCAAAAAGTATTTAAGCTCTGTCTGCATTATCAACATCAGTTATTTTCTGTGTTTGGGAAGGGAAAACCTTGTTACTGATTTATAGACTTTCACTGCACACTATGTGGGTTGATTTCTCCCTAAAGGATTGATAAAAATGAATGCTGCCTTCCTTTCCTAAAGAAAATGAGTTATAGCAAACCAGATGTAAAAAAGTAGTAGTTGTGTGTATTGAAAATTAAGGCTGCATAGTTCTTTTGTCCTGGGGAGTAACTGTGGAGGTTGGTTCTGCTCTTGAAGCTCTCTTGCTTTGAGAGCTAAAAGACTTACTTCTTAATGAATTTACCAGATGCCAAGTGACTATTGTAGGCAGTGTGATCTGATCAAAAGGAATGGTATCTCTGTTAACCAAAGAACACACTGGCCACTGTTTTTAGTTAGGATTCTCAAGACAGTTCTTCGAAGTGTAGTTTCTGTAAATTCCAGACTGTGATTTGTAAAGACCACAATTCTTGACCACAATGTTTGAGAGCAGAGAAACTAACTTATCAGATGGTTTCACAGTAATGGAATTTATGAAATGAGGGATGAAGCTTTGCAGAGGCAGAGAAAGATTGGTTATATGTTTTAGATGTTTCTCTAGGTTAGTTGACAGACCTTATAAATAAAGTAATTTGGAAAGGTTTGTCATAGCTCAAGCCTAGGTGTCAAGTTTCCTAATAATGCACGCTGGACAGTTAGACTTCTCTTGTCTTCTTTTTGTATCTGGAATACATGGAGGCTTTTGATCTTTGAGCTGTGAAAAGTTGTGTCAATATTCAGTCAAGATTGCTGTGTCCTCAAAGTGATCATTGAGGGCATGTGTTTTCTTTGGGGAGAATATTTGCATTTAAACAAGTATTTCTCCAAAATTCTTGACTGTGTTACTATTTTTAATTTACCTATTTTTGTGAATTAGTTCTCACAGCCTGATCTTCATTGCCTTTTAGTACTCCTTGGCATAATGCTTGCTATGGCACTTCGCCTCTAGATAGCAAATCCTACGTATTCTACTCAGATTTTTTATTGTGAAATTTTGATATTTTGGCATCTGGTGATGCGTTTGTAGAGTCAATCACCACTGGACTTCAGAAAACTACATTTCTAGTGTATTTCTTTTAAACTTGTTTTAAACTGTTTTTGGTGGAATTTGTATTTAAAAATTAGAAGGTAGTATTTATGCTGCTATTTTAGGGTTTTTTTTTAAGTAAAAACTGGACTCATTTATTACAATTTTAAATGTGTATTTACTACAGAAAGAGTAGGGAGGACTTTTAAAGACATTGATCCCAGCCTGTCTGATTCTTTACTTCATTTATGATATGAGGATATGTGTGCCTTTCAGTGTTATTAAATAATTAAATGGAAAAATATGACTAGCCCAGCATGTAGCATATAGCAGATACTCAGTCAAATGGTGTGATTAATAAAAAGGAAATATGAGGAAAGTCTAGCTTCTATGTAGTCACGAAACAAAATGTCACTACCCCATCTTAATGTCATATAAACAGAATGCTTAGAAAAAGTAGTTACCAATATCATACTGGTTTTATAATTTTAGTCACGAAAATAATAGTATATATTTTAGGTAACTAATTTTATATCCTTTGTTATGCCACTGACACATCATTTGTAGCTTTTTTTTTTTTTTAAGATTTTACTTACATATTTTAGAGATATAGAGATTGCATGCACAGGGAGGGATGGGTAGTGAGGACCAAGCAGACTCCTCATTGAGCAAGTAGCCTATTGAGCCCTTGGCTCAATCCCATGACTCCAAGATCAGAAACTGAGCTGAAACTAAGAATTGGACACCCAGTTGACTGAGCCATCCAGGTGCCCCCATTTGTAACTTTCTTAAGCCATTATCACTGAGTATCTTATGCACCCCGAACTGTCCCTGATCTACCCTCCCAGCTCCTGTATTTTTGCTTTAAATTTAATTCAGAAGTCCCAAGTTCTTAGAATTGCTTACCTCTGAATGTGTTTATATTCAGTTGGCTCTTCTTTCCTTCCTGTCCTTTGTTTAATTAAGCACCCAGCTAACCTTAAAATTGCACTTTGTAATTATTCAGGCATTGATTCTGTTCTAATATATGGCACAATTTAATTTGTTAAGAATTGGCATTTTTAAAAGGCCCTTTTAGAAGTAATTATTGAAAAGTTTTGAGGAAATAGATTTAAAAATTGGGTTATTTTGGGTAGAGATAATTATTTTGTATCTAAGTACAAAATACAATATAATACAATGGATCAATCAACAAATACAATAAATAGAGTTCTAAAACAATGAAAAAATCTAAATGCCACTTTAAATAAAAAAAATTTTAGTTGAGGGCGCCTGGGTGGCTCAGTGGGTTAAAACCTCTTCCTTTGGCTCAGGTCATGATCTCAGGGTTCTGGGATCGAGGCCCGCATTGGGCTCTCTGCTCAGCAGGGAGCCTGCTTTCCCCTCTCTGCCTGCCTCTCTGCCTACCTGTGATCTATCTGTGTCAAATAAAGAAATAAAATCTTTAAAAATATTTTAGTTGATACTGGCTTATTTTAATAGGTCTGAATGGACAGATGAATTAAACACATACAGAGTGGAAGCAGCTTGGAAATTGTCACAGTGGGATTTGGTAGAAAACTATTTGGCAGCAGGTAAAGTTATTTCATCTTATATATAAGCAGTTTTAATATGCTATAAATACTCAGACTTAAGTAGCTAAGTAACATCTATATTAATCTTGTGGCTTGTTTTATAATTGCCTTATTTAATTGTTCGAAGTAAAATGAAACCATCTATTGCAGTATTTCTGCTGACCATTTTCCCGAATGAAATAAAGCTTGTTTTGGGGCCATGTGGCATTCCTTGACTCTACATTAATTTTTCAGATGGGAAATCTACAACATGGAGTGTCAGACTGGGACAGCTATTGTTATCAGCCAAAAAGAGAGATACCACAGCTTTTTATGACACACTGAAACTAGTGAGAGCAGAACAAATTGTACCTCTTTCAGCTGCAAGCTTTGAAAGAGGCTCTTATCAACGAGGATATGAATATATTGTGAGGTATATGGAGGGTTTCCATCTTTATATCTGGTATATAAATGTCTTCTGACAGACTTGGAATGTTTTCGGTAGTAAATAAGTGATACTGTATTTGGTATCAGGCTTGTATGCACAATGGCTCTTTTATTCCTTTGTCTCATAGTCACCTTATATTTGTTTCGTTTTGTTTTTAGTAATCTCTATGCCCAGCATGGGACTTGAACTCACAATCCTGAAGAGTCATGTACTTAACCCTAAGACACCCAAGTGCCCCTCACCCTTTAGTTTTTAAAAAATGTTCTAATACATATCCCTTTCATTGCAAAGGCAATTATGAGACTTCTAAAAAATAAGAAAAATATCTTATTTCATCCTTTTGTAATGTCATATTGTACTTTATAACTAACCTAAGTAGTGTAGACATCTGTGCCTAGCACTTTGGTACTCAGTACTTATGAGTTTCCTATCTTTCTCATTTAGAAATGCATTTGACATTTTTCTCCCCAAAAATGTAGGCATTACACTAGTAGAAAAGGAAATTAACTTGTAGAGGGAAGGAAAAAAATGATGAAAAATATTTCAGGTCTGTTATTTCACCTGAGGAAAATAATAGATGTTGTAATTTTAAAAACACATAAGAACATTTTTTTAAATTTAGAAGAATTTACTATAATTTGTATCGGCCCCTTTGGTAATAGCTTAATGAAACCATAGGTTGGACCACTGAGATTAATTCTTTTCTGTAACTACTCAACTGCGTCCTTGAACACTGAGTCATAGATGCTGAGTATTATAAATGGAAAAAAGGTAGTGTGAATATGTTATGGGTGTTTCCATCATTCTTAGAAAAAATAAAATTGTATCATTTCATAATTTTTAGCTGGCATCTATATCTGGCCCTCTTATAGAAGCACTAGTAGTATATGCAGATACTTCTGTTGATATATAATGGATCTATATATATTTTATGTTGTCATATAGCTTATAAAATTTCATTTTCGTACACTTGAATTTAGTTTTATATAAAACTCCTCTCCGATTTAATTAATAGGTATTTGGGGCCCATAGCAAAACAATAAACATTTAAATCAACATAAGTCATGTTTTATATCCCGTTTAAAAAGATAAAAATGTTGGGGCACCTGGGTGGCTCAGTTGGTTAAGCGACTGTCTTCGGCTCAGGTCATGATTCCGGAGACTGGGGATCGAGCCCTATATCGGGCTCCCTGCTCAGCGGGAAGCCTTTCTTCTCCCTCTCTCATTACCCCTGCTTGTGTTCCCTCTCTAGCTGTATTTCTGTCTGTCAAATAAATAAATAAAATCTTAAAAAAAAAAAAACGATAAAAATATTACTCTTTATATACCAAGATTATATATTAGCTAAAAGTCTTCTAAAGAAAACTTCACATTTCAGGGGCACCTGGGTGGCCGAGTTGATTAAACCACTGCCTTTGGCTCAGGTCATGGTCCTGGAGTGCCAGGGTCGAGTCCCACATCGGGCTCCTAGCTCTGCGGGATTCTGCTTCTCCCTCTGACCTTCTCCCCTCTCATGCTCTCTCTCTCTTTCTCAAATAAATAAATAAAATCTTTAAAAAAAAAAAAAGAAAAGAAAAAAAGAAAACTTCACATTTCAGATTCTTCATGGCTAATTTGAGTATGTGCTTTGTATATGAGATTGATAGGCTGAATATGATAACATTTTAACATAAGTTATATCTGTCTTCAGATTGCACATGTTGTGTGAGTTGGAGCATAGCATCAAACCACTTTTTCACCAGTCAGCATCTGACAGTTCTCAAGAAGATTCTCTAAACTGGGTAGCTCGACTAGAAATGACCCAGAATTCTTACAGAGCCAAGGAGCCCATCCTGGCTCTCCGGAGAGCTTTATTAAGCCTCAACAAAAGGTTTTTCATATTTCTTTTATTTTTCATGTCAGTAATCATGAATTTACTATTATGTGTGCATATTACCTAGGAGTATTTATCTTAATTTTCTCTCTGAATCTATATTTTTCTGTTATCATTTGTCAAAGCAATACTGTGTAAGGCGAAATGAACTTAAAACTTGAAACTTACTTTTATATGCAATATATCTTTTTTATTGTTAATATATTTGGGAGTGGTACAGATATAAATCAGTATTAGAGTTTTCATAGACTTATAATTGACAAAAATTGAGCACACTAAGAAAATTAAAATCAGTTTTTTAACAAATTAATGTTCTTTGATTTCTTTGAAATAGTATATTGAGAAGGGTCCATGTTAGGAAGAGATACTTAATGCCCTTTCCCCTTGTTTTTGTCACATTCATTTAGACCAGATTACAATGAAATGGTTGGAGAATGCTGGCTACAGAGTGCCAGAGTAGCTAGAAAAGCTGGCCACCACCAGACAGCCTACAATGCACTCCTTAATGCTGGAGAATCACGACTTGCTGAACTGTATGTGGAAAGGGCAAAGTGGCTGTGGTCCAAGGTAATGGCCAAGAGAACGTCATCATGTATATATATTCTGTTATAGATTATCCCTAATCCACATGCAGAGTAATTTTCTGTCATCTTTATCATTCCACCATAATTTACAAGAAACCGTTCCTTTTTTCTGAAAGTCTCTAAACATCTTTCCATTTCAAGATGAAAGAGCAGTTCTTTCCGTTTTCATCTGTTTTTTTCTTTTCCTCAAGGGAAGCAGCCAGTTTTTACTTTGTTTTTTACCTCCCATATATGTATACAGGGTTCATATGCACTCAAAAGATATTTGTTAAATGAAAATGACTTTGTTTGCTACTTATATCCTTGGTAGATAATGAGGTTTTTTTAATTAGTCCAGTTTTATTGTCAAGATTAATTTCAGATCTAACCTGTGAGGAAAGGCTTAGCTTAAGGACAAAAGTCCCCAGCAATCCCCAGACTGAAGCAGTAATAATGAGAAAGAGGCTTTTTGAGTATCTCAACTACTTTCAAGATTTAAATGATTATTACTTACATATCCCCTTATGCTTGCCACCAGTCTAGAATTAGTAGTATTTCATGTTCTAAAATTGACATTTACCAACTATAGCTAACCATCTGTGATTGTGGAGGTCAAAGTAATGATTCAGCCTATACCTGTCAGTACCTGGTTATTTTCTGAGCTAGTGCTAGTCTATGTATTGTAATACCTTAAATTCAGTATGTCCAAAATGCAGTTGATCATTTACTATTCAATAACTGCTTCTCATGTATGCTCTGTTTTTCTAAATAAAACTCTTGTATCCTCTCATCTAAGACAGAAATCTGAGCATCATTTTGAACTACTTCTTTTCCCTCATTTTCCACATCCAAGTGGAGACTAAATTTTCCTTAGAAAAGTCTTTTGATTTTTTTTTCCCCCTTAAGTAAACTCTACCTGCAACCTGAGTCTCGAATTCATGACCCTGAGATCAAGAGTTGCAGGCTTGGGGTGCCCTGGTGGCTCAGTTGGTTAATCTTCTGACTCTTGATTTCAGTTTAGGTCATGATCTCAGGGTCCTGAGATAGAACCTTGCATCACACTCACCCTCTCTAAAAAAAAAAAAAAAAATAGAGTTGCATGCTCTACCAACTGAGCCACCCAGGTGCCCCATCTTTTGATGTTTTGATACAAACTTCCAGTTATAAAATAAGTAAGGGAGCCTGATGTGGGACTTGATTCCGGGTCTCCGGGATCATGACCTGAGCCGAAGGCAGTCGCTTAACCAACTGAGCCACCCAGGCGCCCCGTGTGATATTTCTAAAATACACATTGAATCATGTAGCTCCTCTTATTAAAATCTTTTGAAGTATTATTCATGCCTTTATGATTAAGTCTGAACTCTTGAAAGTATACAAGGCTTTTTCTGATCAAGTTCCAGTCTACCTCTTCAACTTTATTTATCACTCACTATCTCATAAACCCTTTAGGCTTTACCTAAAACCAGACTACTCACCTTTTCCAAGTAGACTTATTATTCCCTTTTTTTTCTCCTCAACCCTAAGATCAAGACTTGAGCTGAGATCAAGAGTCAGATGCTTAACCGACTGAGCTACGCAGGCGCTCCAAATTATTATTCCTTTTCCCAAGAATGTCTTTCACTGAATTCACTCACTTCTAGGAATATTGCTGCTCATTCTTTAAAACCTGATTCAATTTTTCCTCATTTGGTAGCTTTTCCTAAATGCTGCTCTCCTGCATTTTCCTGTATCTTCATGTAGATTTAAGAGATTCCCTTCTCTGTCCTTCATAATACCCATATATGTTCCTTTGTTAATAGATTTTAGCATTGTGTTTCTGTTTTACATAGTCTGTTTCCTCACTTGACTATGAACTTTTTTAAGCCAGAAATTTTGATTTATTCATGTTTGTTTATCCCCAGTCATCTACATATATCTTCAGTTCCTTGTGTTTTGATTAACTATAAAAATGGGTGGATGACTGAATGAATATGCGTTCCACATGAAATGAAGTGATGCTTCCTTTTTAGGATTTTACTTTCATAGAAGGGACATGAGAGATGAACATGAAATTACAAAGATTTGTACATAAAACATATTTAATGGACTTCAAAAACTAACTTTGTTTTTCAGAAAACAGAAATAACTTAAAAGGCTTGTTGCCATTTTCCTTTTAGGGTGATGTTCATCAGGCACTAATTGTTCTTCAGAAGGGTGTTGAATTGTGTTTTTCTGAAAATAAAACCCCAACTGAGAGTAAGAACATGTTAATCCATGGTCGAGCTATGCTGCTAGTGGGCCGATTTATGGAAGAAACAGCTAACTTTGAAAGCAATGCAGTTATGAAAAAATATAAGGCAAGTATATATATAATGTAATTTCATTAGGAACTCAAATCTTTTTTTTTATTTTGGAAATGTATGCATGATCTGATACATAGAGACTCTCAAAGGACCACACCTTAGAAGTGGGTATAATTAGCCCTAGACTAAACAGCTACTCTACATCCATCCTACAAAAGAATTAGTACATTAAAGGATTAAGCTCATTTGCAAGTAAATTACTGCCTACCCAATCAAAGTCCACCACTATTTAAAGAAAAGTAACAAAATCTAAAACTGAGGAACATAAAATGACCTATGTCTGGCATTCAATAAAAAATTACTCTAGATATGTAGAAGAGAGAATATATGAACTATATGCAGAAGAAAAATCAGTCAATAGAAATAGGCTTAGAGGGATGCCTGGGTGGCTCAGAGTTAAGCCTCTGCATCCTGCTCAGGTCATGATCTCAGGGTCCTGGGATCAAGTCCCGCATCGGGCTCTCTGCTTGGCGGGCAGCCTACTTTCCCCCTCTTTCTCTGCCTGCCTCTCTGCCTATTTGTGATCTCTCTTTCTGTCAAATAAATAAATAAAATATTAAAGAAAAAAAAAGAAAATAGGCTCAGATACGATAGAGATGATAAAATGAGCAGATAAGGACTTTAAAACAGCTATTATAAATACGCTTCAGATAAGAACTTTAAAATCACTACCATAGAAGTGCCTGGGTGGCTCAGTTGGTTAAGAATTTGCCTTCAGCTCAGGTTATGAACCCAGGACCCTGGGGTCAAGCCCTAAGTCTGGCTCCTGCTCAGCAGGGAGTCTGCGTTTCTCTATGCCTCTGCCTGCTGCTCCCTTTGCTTGTGCTCTCTCTCTCTCTATCAAATAAATAAAATCTTTAAAAAAATAAAATAAAATCACTACCATAAATATGCTTAAACCTAGAGGAAAACATGACAATAATAGGGAGAGAAATGGAAGATATTTAAAAAAAAAAAATCTGAATGGGACCAAGAGCTAAAGCAAGTGAAACAAACATTAATGTTTAGATTCTGGCAGTGTTGGGTTCTGAGCAAGTTACATAGTGGGAGCCTAGCTCCTCTTTGCTTGTTTACAAGAAGATGCCATGGAGGGGTGCCTGGGTGACTCAGTCAAGTGTCCAACTTAAGATTTTGGTTCAGGTCATGATCTCCTGGGTTTTGGGATGGAGCCCTGAGTCAGGCTCCATGCTCACTGGGGAGTCTGCTTGAGATTCTGTCTCTCCCTCTCCCCCAATTCATGTGCACACTCTCTAAATCTTAAAAATACAAAAAACAAGATGTTACCATGCCATTAAAGAAGCTAACCTTGATTCTACTCATCAAAAAATAACTGGGGCGCCTGGGAGGTTCAGTTGGTTGAGTGTCTTACTGCTGATTTCAGTTCAAGTAGTGATCTCAGGGTTGTGGGTGGAGCCCCACATCGGGCTCTACGGTCAGCAGGGAATCTTTACCTCTCCTTCTGCTCCCTCCCTGCGTGCGTGTTTGTACACACACTCTCTTTCTCACTCTCTCTCTCTCAAAAGAATAAATAAACCTTTTTATAAAAATATGGTACTTTGGGGCACCTGGGTGGCACATTCAGTTAAGTGACCAACTCTTGGTTTGATGTCAGGTAATGATCTCATGGTTGTGAGATGGAGCCATATGTCAGGCTCCGCAATCAGCCTGTGGAGTCTGTTTAAGACTTCTTCTCAGGCACCAGGGTGTGATTCGGTTGGTTAAATGTCTGCCTTCGGCTCAGGTCATGATCCTATGGTCCTGAGATCTAGCCCCACATTGGGCTCTCTGCTCAGTGGGGAGCCTGCTTCTCCTTCTCCCTCTGCCTGCCACTCTGCCTACTTGTGCTCTCTCTCTTTCTCCCTGTCAAATAAGTCAATAAAATCTTAAAAAGAAAAAAAAAAAACTTTCTCTCTCTCTCTCTCTCCCTCTCCCCCTAGTTCTGTGTGCTTTCTCTCAAATAAAAAAAATCTTTAAAATTCTTTAAATATACATATATATTTAACCAAAGTTATATATATATAGTACTAAAGGACAGTGTGTATATATATATATACACACACAAATGTATTTTGTACTAAAGGGCAGTACAATGAGGCAAATCCTAAAGTCATACTTTATAAAAGTTTCTCTCTCCCATTTGAAGAGATCTGAATTTCTTCTAACTTGTGAGGCACACAGAAACTCACTAATGATGAGATGCCCTCGTGATACCGAAGTTAGAGTGATTACTCTAGCTGCATCCTTAAAGCTCTGTCATGATGGCCTGAGTAACCCTGAAGAATAGTCCTTTTTTTTTTTTCTGAAGAACATGCAACAGCCTGGCTGGGAGTGGGGGAGGGGCAAAAAGAGAGAGAGAGAGAGAGGCTCCATGTCCTATCCAGCTTTTTTCATTCAACATTATGTTTGTGAAATCAATTGAAGTTGTTGCATGTAACTTTGGTTTCTTGGTTTTCTTTACTACATAGTATTCCATTATAGGAATATACTACAAGTTGTTTACCCATTCTTCTCCTCCCCCCTGCTTGGTTATCCAATCTATAACCAAGTGACATTTTGGTTACTTCCATTGCGGAGCCTAACACGGGGCTTGATCCAATGACCCTAAAATCATCACCTGAGCCAAAATCAAGGGTTAGATGCTTAACTCACTGAGCCACTTAGGTGCCCCTAAGTATAGTCTTTTTAAAAAATGGTGTTGTATCATTTAGTTATCTTATAGGAAAAAAAAGTCAAACTTGATCCTTTCTTCACACAGTTAACAAAAGTAAACTTAAGGTAGATTGTGACTCTAAATGTGGAAGGCAAAATGATACAGTTTCTAAACCATTATATAGGAGAGTATCTTCAAACCTAGAAGTAGGTCAGGACTTCTTAAACAGACCAAATGACCAACTGTAAAATAAATGATTGATAAATTTGACTACATTAATAATACGAATTTCTGTTCATGAAAAGATATCATTATGAATGCAGAGGCAAGCCATAGATTAGAAGATACTTGGAACATGTAAATGACAAGAGGCTCGTATCCAGAATACTGTAAGAACTCTATAAAGTCAGTAAGAAACCTGAGACCAGAATTGTATAGAAGACTTATGGAAATAAGTATACAAATGACCAAAAACAAATAAAGAAAATATATCGAATTGTAGTAGACAGGCATAGATGCAAATTAGAAACATTACAAGACAACACTATGCCAAAAAAAAGAAAAAGAAAAGACAACACTATGCCTATTAAAAAGCTGAAATTTAAAGATTGATAACTCCAAATGTTAGAAAGACAGAGTTTAGACTCTCATGCAGTGTTGCTGAAAGTATAAATTGATATCATCATTTTGGAAAACAGTTGGCATTACCTACTGAAGGCAATAATACTGTGACCCAGCCATTCTACTTGCCTCTATAGGATATGTTCAGAAATGTTTATATCAACGTCATTTGTAGATTTTACACTGGAAGTAACCAAAATGTCACTTGCTTATAGACTGGATAACCAAGCTGGGGGGAGGAGGAGAATGGATAAACAACTTGTAGCATATTCCTATAATGGAATACTATGTAGCAAAGAAAACAACAAACCAAAGTTACATGAAACAACTTGAGTTGATTTCACAAACATAATGTTGAATGAAAAATGCTGGATAGAAAATTTTTAACAATTAGTATGTTTCCATTTATAAAGAGGTCAAAAATGGGCAAAACAAAATTACTGTATTAGCAATTCACATAGTGGTTGTCGATTTGTTTGGGCTGCTATAAGGACCATATACTATAATAAACATATAAACTGGGTGACTTAAACAACAGACCTTTATTACTCATAGTTCTAGAGGCTCGGAAAGCAAGATCAAGCTGCTGCTACATTTGGTGTTTGATAAGGGCCTGCTTCCTGGTTCATAGAGTGCCATCTTATTATAAGGCAGAAGGAGTGAGGGAGCTTTTAGGGGTCTCTGTTATAAGGGCACTAATCTATGAGGGTTCCATCATCATGACCTAATCACACCCCCAAATGCCCCACCTCCAAATATTATCACATTGGGGATTAGGTTTCAACATGAATTTGGGGGTGGGTGGACACAAACATTCATGCTATAGTAGTTATTTTTAGGGAAAAGAAAGGAGGTAGTGATCGGGAGGGTTAATAGAGGAGCTTGTGTTTCTGGAGTTCTTGTATGTGATCACTTTGTGATAACTGATCAAACTATACATAAAAGATTTATGTATTTTTCTGTATGTAGATTTTACTTTCCAAAATAAAATTTAAAAAACGAGAAAAGAAGGAAGGAAGAGACAAATAAGAGAAAAGAGGGTAAAATGGTGGTAAAACCAGACTGAGAAATAATATATTTTTTTTAAAAGATTTTATTTATTTGACAGAGAGAAACACAGCCAGAGGGGGAACACAAGCAGAGGGAGTGAGAGAGGAAGAAGCAGGCTTCCTGCTGAGCAGACAGCCCGATGTGGGACTCGATCCCCGGTCTCCGGGATCATGACCTGAGCTGAAGGCAGTCGTTCAACCAACTGAGCCACCCAGGCGCCCTGAGAAATAATCTTTTTAATATGTTTCCTTATTCCCTTTGTTTCTTTGACTAGATGGGGGACGGATGCTGGCAGCCTTGTCCCTATGGCTGGTTGGCACATGAATCCAGCATCTGTTCCATACATGTACTCATGTCATTCTCTCCTCTATCCACAGGCCTGTTGCTGTCTATAAATTTGTAAGAGTAGGTTCAAGGGAAACTCAAGATCTCATTTATGTTCCTAATTCAAACTATATTCTCATACTTGCTTGAATTAAGAGTGGAACTTCAGTTAAAAATTTTTTTGTCAGCCATTTTTTGTGTTTTCCATCACATTTCAAATAGTATTGTTTTCAAATAAATACACAAATACTTAAAAGGCAGGGGAAGGGAAAGGAAATGAACAGGAGACAAAGCAGGAGTGGCCAGAAAGGTAGGAGAAAACTTGGAAGATTGTGACCTCACTGAAGCCAAGGGAAGAAAATGTTTCAGACAGAATTGGTGTGGAAACAGATGCGGAAGAGAGTTCAAATGAGATCAGAATTAGGAAGGATCTTTTACATTTAAGACGTTACTTTTGGGGAATGCCAAAGACTAAAAACCTGAAGAAGTAGTTTGAGGAATGAAAGAGAGGTGAATTCTTAGAAAACTGATTTTAAAGGAGTTGAGAGGGAAGGCAGTAACCCATGAAAGATCTTGGAGAAAGATAAGGTGTAATTTTTTAACCATATTTTTATGCTTCTAAAATCTTATTCTCAGAGCTTTGATATTTTCCTTTCACTGAAATTTTTTTGATTATAAAATTATACATATAAATACATAGAATAGTCCATCTGGAAATTATTTTGATGACATATAAAGTAGCAGCTTAAATGGAGTTTTCTTTCCCTGAATTAGCTGCTTATCCCAGCACTATTTCATGTTGGCCAGTGGACAACTCACCAGAACCAACCAGCCATCCTGAGAAAACCTTTCTAAGATAATTCTTTATCCAGGGCGCCTGGGTGGCTCAGTGGGTTAAAGCCTCTGCCTTCGGCTCAGGTCATAATCTCAGGGTCTTGGGATCGAGGTCCACATTCGGGCTCTCTGCTCAGCGGGGAGCCTGCTTCCTCCTCTCTCTCTGCCTGCCTCTCTGCCTGCTTGTGATCTCTCTCTCAAATAAATAAATAAAATCTTTTTTTAAAAGAAAAGATAATTCTTTATCCAAATGAAAGAGTCACTCTGTGGGCACCTGGGTGGCTCAGTTGGTTAAGCGACTGCCTTCGGCTCAGGTCATGATCCTGGAGACCCGGGATCGAGCCCCACATCGGGCTCCCTGCTTGGCGGGAAGCCTGCTTCTCCCTCTCTCCCTCTGCTTGTGTTCCCTCTCTGGCTGTGTTTCTCTCTGTCAAATAAATAAAATCTTTAAAAAAAATAAAAAAAACAAAGAGTCACTCTGCATTTGACTGCTCTGCCTACATGTGGGTCTTACACTTTTTGATCCCTAATCATCTATTCATACTTTATTTCCCAGCATGCTATGGGATTTTCTTAAGTGAGTATCTGGTGTTGTCTTTTACAGGATGTAACCTTGTTCCTGCCAGAGTGGGAGGATGGGCATTTTTACCTTGCCAAATACTATGACAAATTGATGCCCATGGTCACAGACAACAAAATGGAAAAGCAGGGTGATCTCATTCGGTATATAGTTCTTCATTTTGGCAGGTAAGTGTGAGAACTGATGTGTGCTAATTAAATATGTCAGAGTGACTCTTGATCTTGAAGTGTTACCACAGATTTTAGCATATTCAGAATGTTTTCTGTTTTACCACTGAGTCAGTTTTTAACCTTAGATGAGATATATATTTTTTCTTTATATTATTCTTTATTCCTTTTAAAAAATAACTATTAATGGAAAAGGTAAGATGCATTTATATTTTTAAATTCAGTAGTACCAATATTATTTAATGAAAATTAAGTGTCCTCCCCATTCCAGACCCTCATCTCCTGAGTCCCCCTCCCTAGAATTCCAGAAGACCCTAAATGTAATATATTTATTGGTTGTAATTAGCAATGGAATATCTCCTTCCTGCCCATTGGGCTAAGAAATACTATATATGAAAATGAAAATGCTTTTGACATTAGACTTGTAGAGCCTATCTCTTAAACTAGGTAACAGTAAACAATAACTTGATTTTATATGTTAGTGTATTATCACATAGTGTATTGTCTCATGCTTGTTTATAGTTTCACATACTATTTCCTAAAAAGTAATAATGACATTCCATTCATTCTTTTTAAGATTTTATTTATTTATTTGAGAGAGCAAGTGAGTATGTAAGGACCAATGGGGGCGGGGTTAAGGGGAGGCAGGAGGAGAAGCAGCCTCCACACTGAGCCTGGAGCCTAATGTTGGGCCGATCCCAGGACCCTGAGATCATGACTTGAGCCAAAGGCAGATGCTTACCAACTGAGCTTCAGGTGCCCCAGGTCAAGAATACTTTTAGATAATTATTTGATCCTGCAAACATTTCCTATTTATACCTGTCAAGTGGTAGTTTGGGTCTTTACATTTTAATCCATATAACGTAAAAAAGAGCACTATGTTCATAACATCTTTTCTGTATAATCACAGATCTCTTCAATATGGAAACCAATTCATATATCAGTCAATGCCACGAATGTTATCACTATGGCTTGATTTTGGAGCTAAGGCATATGAATGGGAAAAAGGTACAATTTTTTATGTAAAAGTTTTAAGGAATAAGAATAATTTTAACTTGGTGTATAAAGTCACATTTGGCTTGACAGCCTAACTTACAAAAAGCTAGGAATGAATTTGATAATTTAAATTGCATATAAGTGTGAGCAAGAATGTTAACAAAGAAGAGAAACACTAAACACGTAGGCATAAGTTGTTGCAGTTCAAGCTACAAGTGAGAATCTACTCATTCCTTCCTGAACCTAACACATACTGAGAGATACTAGTTTAAGCCAAATAATTGACCCTAAAAATTACAGTGGATTGTGTGGCTTGTTCTGTGTTTCTATTGAAAATTAAAAGCCCTTGAATTTTTTAATGGCCCTAAATATGATTTCCTATTTCGACAAAGACAACTATGTTCACAAATTGGCAAGTGATGTAGCTTCGGCTATGGGAATAACGTATATTGTAAAGCCGTTTTTAAAACAAAATTTTCTTCTGTGAAATGAACTGACATACTGTTCTTTTCTTCTCTGTTTTTTAAACTTTGATTTTTTTTCCAGCTGGCCGTTCTGATCGTGTGCAGATGAGAAATGATTTAGCTAAAATAAACAAGGTTATCACAGAGCACACAAATCACTTAGCACCATATCAGTTTTTGACTGCTTTTTCACAGTTGATCTCCCGAATTTGTCATTCTCATGATGAAGTTTTTGTTGTCTTGATGGAAATTATAGCCAAAGTGTTTCTGGCCTATCCTCAACAGGCAATGTGGATGATGACAGCTGTGTCAAAGGTAATACAGTAATCATGACAGTGTCTTTTGCCATTTTATATGGCATTGATTATTTATTGCTAATATGAAGATGCAAGTTCCAGTGTTTCTTAGTAGCAAAACATAAATTTTAAATATTTGAAAATAAGAGAAATAAAAGCATTATGTATCATTTTAAAATTCAGAAGTATTTACCATACCAAATGAAAGGACTAGTATGTTAAGATCAAAGAATGAGCATGTTTTTTCTCTATAATGAAGTCAGATGAACTGTTAGAGCTGGTAAAATGGTAGCCTATTTTTTCAAAGTGTTTTATCCAAAGTATCTAAGCTATTAATAATAGAAAAACTTCATTGCATTATGAATGGGCATTTATAAGGTGATACATATATTTAATTATAAATGTTTTAGAGAATTTGGAAAATACACAGATATAAAAATAACTAAAAATCACTAATTCTAACTATTCTTTATTTTTGTATGTATATTTTTTATGCATATTTTAATGCTAAATTTGGATTATAGAGATATATAATTTGATATTTTTCACC
The DNA here is from genome assembly GCA_004023965.1 of Spilogale gracilis. Classification (NCBI taxonomy): domain Eukaryota; kingdom Metazoa; phylum Chordata; class Mammalia; order Carnivora; family Mephitidae; genus Spilogale; species Spilogale gracilis. The sequence continues at coordinate 28,787 of PITA01005042.1, read as the reverse complement.
TAACACTGTTACCATAGCATGTTCCTAGGCATGAAATACCTTTGAAGACACAATTTTAGTAATTACATAAAATTTTATAGTAGTTAGCCTATAATTATTTTCTTTAATCTATTTAACTGTTGTGTTTGCATTGTTTTGTTCTTATAATAAATACATCTAGACACATTTATATTTATTCTTATTTCTGATTATTCCACTAAGACAGACTCTAAGAAGGGAATTCATGAAGTCATAGGATAATAGCATTTTTTTTGGCTCTTGAGAGCATTGCCAAATTGATTTCCAGGAAATTTGAATCTATAAATTCCCATCATGAATATTTTTTAAGTTGTTAAGATACGTGTCTATCAAAATTCTGTTTTTTTAAAAATCTTGTATAAAACTACATTTAATTCTTTTATGACAGTCTTCTTATCCTATGCGTGTGAACAGATGCAAGGAAATCCTAAATAAAGCTATCCATATGAAAAAATCCTTAGAAAAATTTATTGGAGATGCAACTCGCCTAACAGACAAGCTTTTGGAATTGTGCAATAAACCGGTATCATCATAAATCTTCCTATTATAGACCATTGTTGGATCATTTATATGAAACTTCTCTGTGATTTTAGCTGGTTTTCTTTCATTTGATTTAATTGAGTAAAAGTTCTAACATAAGTGGGTATATACACTTACATAAATTCATTAAATTATATACTTAAGTATATGCAGCTTACCTTAAAGTGTTTTTTAAAAATTTCTAACATGTCTTTCAAATTTATACTTTAAAATTTCTAAAGCCCATCTTAGCGTAGATCCTGAGAGTAAATTATCCATATTAATTAGAAATAATTTAAGTAGAGGAATATGAAATAAGCCATAAAAATATAAGTATGTAAAATACTCAGAATCATCTCTATTATTATTTTCTGTCATATCTTTAAATTTTCAAAACTTATTACATTAACCTGCATATATGAGAGGAAAGAAGATTAGAGTTTTGGTTTTCATTTCATTTCATTCTCTCAGTACACACTTATTTCATTGCCTGTTGACAGGCACTAATGCTAAGTGAAACAAAGATAAAGAAGACATGTTCTCCTGCATTGAGGTGCTGATAGTGTTGTAGGAAACTAAGCAGATGGTTATTATCTAGTTTAATGACTACTCTTTCCAGTATACTTGTGTCTAGAGTATGAGCATGCTTACAGGAGCAACATACTCTTTTGCTAAAAGAAAAATCCCTAAACACATGTATGGAAGAGGTAAAAGTAAGAAATGAGGATAGGTATGAGAAAGGGGAGAGAGACTCTACAGGTAAATAGCTAGGTTTCACTTTATACATATCTAGTCTGTTAGCTGTTTATAGGTGAGAAAAAAACAGATTATTCCATTTTTCACCTTCCTTTTATTAGTAAAATCTTGAAATAGTAATCTGTTTTTGTTACCTGTTTTAGTCCTATGTGAGTAACAAACGTTATGATAATGGTCAACATTTATTAAACACTGGCACTTTGCTTAAGTGCTTTACATGTATAAGTTTTCAGTTCCCTATCTGAAATTTTTGTGGCCAGCTAGGCTGCATTTAGGAATTCAGAAATTTTTCAGATTTTTTTAAGGTAATGTAGTAGTATATGTACTCAATATTGAGTATCCCTACTGAGAGGATTCTGATAGAGTATCCTCTAATCAGTTACATAACTGTTCTGCTGTGAAATATACTAATCTTTAAGTAAAAAGTTTAGGTATCATTTTGCTGCCAAATGAGATCTGGTACAAAAAAAAATGGTTTGATTTACACAGTTCTTTGGATTTTGTAATGTCTGGTAATAGATTGTAGGCCTTTATTTCTCCATTATCATTAAACCGTCCTATGGTATAGGTACTATCATTGATAAGGCAAAAAGAGTACAGAGAGGGTAAAATGAGATACATGACAAATTCTTAGAAAACTGCTGACTGCTTAACATTGTAGCTAAAATACTGTAGAAGTAAAATTTTTGTTTTGGTTGAGAATAAGTGTTCTGTAATTCAAGGTAAACCCACAAAAATTAAAATGTACTATTTTCTTTCCCCAGGTGGATGGAAGTAGTTCCACATTGAGCATGAGCACTCATTTTAAAATGCTTAAAAAGCTGGTAGAAGAACCAACATTTAGTGAAATCCTCATTCCTTTACAGTCAGTCATGATACCTACTCTTCCATCAATCCCGGGTGCCCATGCTAATCATGAGCCATTTCCTGGGCATTGGGCCTATATTGCAAGCTTTGATGATACGGTAAACTTCAGTGTTATGTAACTGTAACCATCATTTTAAAATTTAGTTAAGTTAAACATTTCAAGTTAAGTTTTTTTAAAAGTGTTTTTCTTAGAGACTAAGTGCGTTTTATTTGCAAAGAAAAAAAATTAGAAATGAGAAATACAAGTGAAATTCTCTTATACTGATGGGATAAAATTAAATGTTAAAAATTCCATGTTCTCAATATCTGTGACCTATAAAAATATCCATATGGAGAAGATTGATACTTTTTTAAAAATATTTTATTTATTTATTTGAGAGAGAAAGAGAGATCACAAGTAGGCAGAGAGAGAGGAGAAGCAGGCTCCCTGCTGAGCAGAGAGCTGATGCAATCCCAGGACCCTGAGATCATGACCTGAGCAGAAGGCAGAGGCTTAACCCACTGAGCCACCCAGGCACCCAAGATTGATACTTTTCTGATGTGTATTATGATGAATGAGAGCCGTGCATCTTAAATAGTATAATAGGCAGGTGGTTCCTTCACAATTTTTAGCTTTTCATGTCCTCCAATGAACAAGTTTTCTCTCCTAAACTTCTCTAGTATATATTGCTAACATCCCATGTCTGTTTCTAATCAGTTGCTACCTTTATATTGTCAGCTTTTCAATCATATACATTTATCTTCCTCTGTGTGTTTTATATACACACAGTTTTCATGCTTATTCTCCTTTTTAAACTTCTACAATCTCCAGGACAGTGTCTTAAAAAATAATAATAACCCATGTTCAACCGAGTATTTTGATTTTTTTTAGATGCTTGTATTGCTTTAGTATGAGTATAATTTTTGGTTTTCACAGTTTGCTTTGTCCATACTTTCTTTCATCCAAAAACAGAGAAAAACAAAATATAGTTTTTGCTTTTACTTCAGGAGTAAGCAAAATTCAGCTAAGAAGAGTTTGATTTTTTTTAAGCATATGTGACTATAAATAGTGACTATTTTTAAAGAAGTGGTACTAGAGCATTTCTAAGTAAATATTTTTGGAAACTATTTGTTTTGCTTAATTGCCTCAGAGCCAGGTACTAATCCACATAATGAAATCACTCTTACTTACAGTCATACTTTGTTTTTAATTTAATAGTATTCAGTTTATCATCTCACCTCATTAGGTGGACATGATTTTGGAAGAGTTTCTTTTTTCAAAAATCAAGTTACATTAAACTGATAAGCATTTCTTACCATTAGAGACATTTAAAAACTGTGTCTCTAGCTCTAAAGACAGGTTCCAAAAAAATGTTTCAAAAATCTTTTAGGGTGCCTGGTGGCTCAGTCAGTTGAGCGACACTTCCTTTGGTTTAGGTCATAATCTGTGGTCCTGGGATCCAAACCTGCATCATGCTCCCCGCTCACTGGGGAGTCTGCTTCTCCCTCTCCCTCTGCCTCTCCTTGCTGCTCATGGACACGTGCACATGCTCTCAAATAAAATCTTTTAAAAAAATCTTTTAAATATTGTGGCTGTCCTGAAGAGGTTGCCCAAATTTGAATCTCTAAGTACTTAGATTGCTGATGAAGCAATCCTTTTATCTTATAGCCATTCCTAATGGGTGACAATGGGTCTCTCTTTGTGGGCATTCTTTTCATAGACTATCAGTGATTATGATAAAAGAAATTATTAAAATAGTAAACTTACTACACAGTATAGGTTATTATATTCTTTTTCTTAGGTAACACAGCATTTATAAATGAAAGTTTAAACAAAGAATCTTGACCTTAACTTATATATAACTCATTATCTTTTAGGTGGAAATTCTTGCTTCTCTTCAGAAACCAAAGAAGATCTCTTTAAAAGGTTCAGATGGAAAGTTCTACATCATGATGTGTAAGCCAAAAGATGACCTGAGAAAGGATTGTAGACTAATGGAATTCAATTCCTTGATTAATAAGGTTTGGAGATTGTTTGCTTTAATTTTAGAATTACCATAACTACTATCATGTGATAAGAGCTTTTCATAGTGCAGATAGATCATTGTTGAAATGTACTGCCTTTTGTTTTCATTTACCTTTTTTCACTGGGACAAAACTTACCATTTTAACCACTTTTAACAGTTTAGTTCAGTGTTGTTAAGTACATGCACATTTTTTGCAACTATCACCACCATCCCTCTCCAGAATGTTTTTCATCTTCCCAAACTGAAACTCTGTAGTCAATAAACAATAACTCCTCATTCCCTTCCTCCCCAGCCTCTGGTAACCACCATTCTGCTTTCTATCTCATGAATTTGACTACTCTAGATACCTTGTAGAAGTGGAATCATATATTTTTTGTCTTTTTTTACTGGCTATTTTACTTAGCATTGTCTTCAGGGTTCATGCATGTTATATCATGTGTCAAAATTTTTTCCTGAGTAAGGCTGAATAATATACCATTATATGTGGATACTGCATTCATTCATCTCTCAGTAGGCACTTGGATTGCTTCCACCTTTTGCTATTGTGAATGTTGCTATGAACATAGGTGTGTAAATAGGTCTTTGAATCCTTTCTTCAGTTTTGAGTATTTATCCAGAAGTGAACTTGCTGGTTTCATGTCATTTTTTACCTTAAATAACATTACTTTTATTATATTGAGAAAAATGTATAACATGTTAGGGAAAATATTTTCTATTTAATATTTAAATTACTTCTAATAGACTCTATCAGATATATTTATGTTTAGATGTTAGGTTCTGTTTTGGGGTTTAGGGGGTTATTTATTTTGGTTTGGGGGGGTTTATATATTCATTAAAGATTGATTGATTGATTTGTTTGTTTATTTATTTATTTATTTATTTATTTTAGAGAGTGAGTGTGTATGTAGGAAGGGGGAGGGACATGGGGGAGGGAAAGAGAGGATCTCAAGCCGACTCCATGCTGAGCATAATCCCGATGCAGGGCTTGATCTCACAACCCTGAGGTCATGACCTGAGCTGAAATTGGGAGTTGGATGCTTGACCACTGGGCCACACAGCTGCCCCTAGGTTTTGTTTTTATCAACACACCACTTAAAGGTGATCATTAGTATTTTTTTCAGTACATTTGGTAATTGCTTGATTTTTGTCTCAGAGATGATATGAGAAATATATTAAAGGTTTATTAGACATGAATGATGTTAGGTATTTTGAATTATTCTGTGGCCAGGTATTTGTAAATACATAACACCTGCTTTTTCCATTGGTAAAAATTAAGCCATACAGTAGAAAGATGAAATTTAATTATTTTTTTATAAACTTCTTGTCCCTCCTCTCTATCTTGTCCCCACATTTCACTGGCACCTCTTTTATCAGCAGGGAAAGTTATAGACTTTTAACATAGAAAAGATATAGCAACAGATAACTTCATTTTTAAAAAAGACTAACTATGGTTTTTACTTAGTGTAATCAAAAATAATTTAAAAATTAATATCACAGTAAAAACCCATTTCAAAGGCACTATGAAGTGAAGGATTCTTTTTTATTTAAAATGCTAAGTAAATTGGTAACCTAATTCACTGACTGTTAAACCATTAGTTTATTCATCTGAAGCTCCCTTGAGTGTTTTTCTGGTTAGGGGTATCAACTGGCCTGGCTTTAGTTTATAAATTTATCCTAATGAGCTTTGTTACTGATTATTTCATTATTGTTCCCCCACAGTGCTATGATAAAACACAATAGCCTGATTGTGAAAAACTACAATCTGTGTTGGTGTAAGAGGCCACAGACTGACCTTTACATGTCATTCTGATGTTGTACTGTTTGGCTGCCATTTATGTAGACTGTTTATTTCTGAAGTTTAAACTATGTTTTTGGTTAGTGATTGTACTTTTGAATTGGACAGCTTGCAATTATATTTTATGCTTAGTTTGTGTATTTCATACAGTTTCAGAATTACACAAAATACTGTTTATCCTTACCTAGAATAATTCAGGATTAATCCGATGAAATGTAAAAAGCGTTCTTCTGCTAGGAGAAAGTTTTTCTAATGAAGCCATGGTATTAAATTGCAAGAATAAAATGACATTTTGAGGCTATTACAAAACTCATACTTTTTGTTTAAATAATCAAAATTAAACACAGTCTTTGTGCGTAAGTACTTAATATTTCAGTAATATCTATAAAGCAATAAAAAATAAAAGAACATTTTGTCATTGTTAAATATGCAGATATATTTTGAACACAACATTGTTGTCATATTAACAGTGAATAATAAAAAGAGGGACTTGCCCAATGCATTTTTAATAGATACTATTCCAGTAGCTTCCATTCCTACCATTCTGAAGAATTGTCTATACCACATAGTAAACTTTCTTTTGCTATAAAATGAATAATTTTTGGATATACTTGACATGACATTTGGAAATTTGAGTTTTTAAATTTATGTGTTTTTTTTAATAGTGCTTAAGAAAAGATGCAGAATCTCGTAGAAGAGAACTTCATATCCGAACATATGCAGTTATTCCCCTGAACGATGAATGTGGGATTATTGAATGGGTTAACAACACTGCTGGCTTGAGACCTATTCTGACCAAACTATATAAGGAAAAGGGTACTAAAATTAATTCTTAAAGTATAAATATATAGTATGACTATAAAATCTGCCAATATGCATAGTTATTAACATATGTTATTATACCTTTTTTTGTGTAAGCCATAGTAGAATTTCTAGATCAAATGAGATTCAATATACAGAAGTACTTAAGTGTTTTTCTCTCTAGTGTTCTATTCCCTTCTTTATTCTAATTATATCATTTTCCCAAAAGAATTTGATGTAGCTATTTTTAAGAATGTATATTAAAATTTGTTTTTCAGGGGCGCCTGGGTGGCTCAGTTGGTTGGGCGACTGCCTTCGGCTCAGGTCATGATCCTGGAGACCCAGGATCAAGCCCCATGTCGGCCTTCCTGCCAAGCAGGAAGCCTGCTTCTTCCTCTCTCAGTCCCTCTGCTTCTGTTCCCTCTCTTGCTGTGTTTCTCTCTGTCAAATAAATAAAATCTTAAAAAATAAATAAATAAAAATAAAATAAAATTTGTTTTTCACAAAGGTATTGGTTAGCAATTCTGAAACTACTTTATGTATCTACTCAACTGTAGCAAATAAATAAATATATTATGGATAATGAGAGCTAGCTTTTTTACTGTGAAAGGAAGGAAAGGGAAGGCTAGAATAGAGCAGCGAGTATTAGATTGGAATTAGAGTCTCCACCTGGCCAAATCTGGGATAATTTGGGCAACAAAATACATAATGATATAGTACTAGATTATAACTCATGGAACAAAATAAATAGACATGAATCCACACTGATAAAAATAAATAAGTAGGGAAGTAGGAATAGTTCTTCCTTACAATAGAATTGCAATGAATAAATGTAGAGAAAATGATGGAAATAGAAAATCACCAGGGGCGCCTGGGTGGCTTAGTCGTTAAGTGTCTGCCTTCCGTTCAGGTCATGATCCCAGAGTCCTGGGATCGAGCCCCTGCACTGGGCTCCCTGCTCACCTGGAGGCCTGCTTCTCCCTTTCTAACTCCCCCTGCTTGTGTTCCTCTCTCGCTGTGTTTCTCTCTGTCACATAAATAAAATACTTTAAAAAGCAAAGAAAAAAAAATCAATTAGCAAGTACCACAGTAATAATTGTTGCAGGCAGTGAATATCAATGGATCCTAAAATGAATGAGCAAAAGTATGATGAGAAACAGGTTATTTGTTCAGTCTCAAAGATTATCCCCACAACATACTTACAAAGGGAAAAAAAATAACTTTACGATGGAAAAACAAAAATATAAGTAGTTAGATGAAAGACAAAGACAGAAATTACCCAGATTCAAGGACATTAAGGAGACATAACAGCTGAATATAATATAGGATCCTGGATTGATCCTGGCCCAGAAAAAAAGACAGTAGTGAGACAGTTGGTGAAATTTGAATAAGGTCTGAAGGTTAGTCAATAACATCGTAACTATCAGTTTCCTGATTTAGGTAATTGTGCTATTATTATAAAAGACATGAACATTAAGAATAGCCGGGTAAAGGATATATAGGTTTTCTTTGTATCATTATGTAATTTTTTGTAAGTCTAGAACTATTTCAAAATAAAAAAATTAATGCATGTGATGCCATACATTAAAAGTAAATGGATTAAAAAAAAAAGTACATCAAATTTTCAGAATAAGTTAGAAAATAAGTAAGTGTATTCATTTCCCTAGGGCTGCTGTAACAAAGTCATGCAAACAACAGAAATGTATTCTCAAAGTTTGGTAGGCTATGAATCCAAAATCTTGGTGTTAGTAGGGCCAGATCTCTGGTAGCTCTAGGGGAGAGTCTCCTCCATGCCTTTCTGTCAGCTTCTGCTGTCTCCAGCAATCTTTGATGTCCCTGAGTTTTGTAGATGGATCATTTCATTCTCTCTCCTGTCATCACACAATGTTCTAAGTCTGTAGATAGGTCTCTGTTTTCTCTTCCTATATAATATTTTATATACTAGTCATATTATAATAAGGGCCCACCCTACTGACTCCATCTTAACCATCTTAACCATGTGGGTAACAACCCTTTCTTTTAAGGTCACATTCACAGGTCCCAGGTGTTAGGACTTAAACACATTTTTTTTGAGGGTACAGTTTAACCCATAACAGTAAGTGATACTGGTAAATTACTATATTATTGTGCGAAGTATGTTAATACTTTATTTTTTATTGTTAATATGTCTGATTATCCCTATTTTATATACAGTGCCAGAGGTTAAGTAACTTATCCAAGTTCACAAAGCTGGTAAGTTGCAGAGCTGAGAAGATTGGACTCTTATTCCAAGGAACTTGCTATTGACTATTTTATTGGAAAAATAAAATATGTGTGTTTAGTTATTGCTTTTGGATTTTTAAAAATATTTCTTAAAAAATTTTTAATATAATAAACACAAGGGAACTGTAACATTTGAGTCTAAAAACCTCAAATCTCAAACTTGTCCCTAAAACTTTTGGCTGTGCTTCAGATGTAAAAAGCACCAAACCAAGGTAGGCCTAAAAGACACTTAGACTTAGGCTCACCAGTGTATCAGAAGGAAAAGTTCTATTTCTCCAGATGATTTATTTCCATTGTACAAGATGAGCTCAAGAACCAGGTTTACAATGATGCTTATAGGCTAGCATTCACAAAGAGTAAATTATTTCAGAGCACCATTGTAGGTTTTTTAATAATAATTGTGTTTGGACCTATATTACATGCTGAGGAACAGAGAAATCACTATAATTTTAGTGAGGGCTGCAGCATTTTTATAATTCCAAGGGTACTCTTTACATTGGATTTATTCTGAGTGATATTTTCTGGAATTAGTTGATTCTACAACGTTAGTTTTAGTTGCTTTAATTTTTTTTTTAAGATTTTATTTTTTTATTTGACAGAGAGATCACAAGTAGGCAGAGAGGCAGACAGAGAGAGAGGAGGAAGCAGGCTCCCCGCTGAGCAGAGAGCCCGATGTGGGCCTTGATCCTAGGACCCTGAGATCATGACCAGAGGCTTTAACCCACTGAGCCACCCAGGCGCCCTACTTGACTTTAATTTTCATCAATGAGAGGCTTCACTTAGGATAAGTATAGGGAAACATAATGTGTTATATGTTTTATTATAGTAAGATAAGTTTACCTATGCATAATTGCAATTTTTCTATTTATTCTTGCTTTTTTATAACAATTTGAATAAAAATAAATTTTTTTTAAAGAATTGCCTGTTTTCTTCTTTGGCTGTGATTAATGGAAACCACTCTACCTTGCAGGAGTTTATATGACAGGAAAAGAACTCCGCCAGTGTATGCTACCAAAAGCCGCAGCTTTATCTGAAAAACTCAAAGTATTCCGAGAATTTCTCCTACCCAGGCATCCTCCTGTTTTTCATGAATGGTTTCTAAGGACATTCCCTGATCCTACATCATGGTAAGTTACTAAGAACATAATACCTTGTTATGGTTAATATTTTTAAAAATATTCTAGATTTATGTTGCCTCATGTGGCATAAGGATATTTGATAGGCATTGTGCTTTTCTTTAGGTACAGTAGCAGATCAGCATACTGTCGTTCCACTGCAGTTATGTCAATGGTTGGTTATATCCTGGGGCTTGGAGACCGTCATGGTGAAAACATTCTCTTTGATTCTCTGACTGGTGAATGTGTACATGTGGATTTCAACTGTCTCTTCAATAAGGTAGGTGATGTGACTTACTCTAGTAATTCTATGTTTTCTCCTGATTTCCTTTGTTCAACAACTGTTTTTCCTAGACATACCCATTAGTGGCAGTTATAGTCACAGTTGAGTCACATTAAGAGTTTGTTGACTGGTTTTGATCAGTGAATCCCTGAGCCCTCAGTAAAGCAACTTAGGATGAACAGAACTCAGAATAGTGATACAGTAAAATCAGCACTGAACTTGAAATCTAGAGGTTCAAGTTCTGACTCAGTTCTTAGTTATGTGAACACGACAGATCAGTTCATTTTACAGAGACTCAGTTTTAGAGAGACAAAACAGTTTAATGTGAGGGTTTCCAAACCTGGCAGCATTTCATAGTCATCCAAGTATTTAAACAAAATACACACATATCTAGCAGACATCCCAGGAGATTCTGTAGGTCCAGAGTGGGGCCTAAGGGTAAATTAAGGTGGTTGGACTCTCCCTAAAGCCCCTTCTAATTTTCCTATGTTAATTCTAGAAGGCAGACTGTTAGGTTAACCCCTGTTTTCTTCATCCTCATTTGCTATGGCTTGCCTTCTGTTGCCACAGGAAACCAAGAAAGGTCACAGATACACATGAGATCAAATCAGAGATAAACCACTAATATACAAGAAAGAAATTTAGGGAAACTCATGATAAAAAGGCCTATGGAAGGCAGGTTGAGAATGGCAGAATATCAAGGAACTGGACTTCATTACATTATATGTTACATATTCTGTCTGAGGGATATGAGCATCTAACATTTGGCTGTTTCAAAGTGAAAGTCTTAGGAAAATATAAGAATATTTGTTTTTATTTTATATTCTCTAAGAAGAACAAAAAGGAAGCAAATAGACAAAATGTTGAAAGCATAAAAATTTCTCAGTAGTAATATTCACTATACTAATTGAGTGACAGGCAATCATCCATCCTCTAGATCAAAGGTGGAGTTACATGGCTCCTTCATGATAGAGGCCTTTAATGTAGTTAAAAATATTTCGATGGTATCTTTGCACATTGCTTAGAGTCTAGACATGAAGTTCTGATTTTTTTTTTTAAAGATTTTATTTATTTGACAGAGAGAAACACAGCTAGAGAGGGAACACAAGTAGGGGGAGTGAGAGAGGGAGAAGCAGGCTTCCCACTGAGCAGGGAGCCCAATGTGGGACTCGATCCTGGGTCTCTGGGATCATGACCTGAGGCAAAGGCAGTCACTTAACCAATTTAGCCACCTAGGCGCCCTCTGATTTTTTGCATAAAGATTTAAAATTTTAACATTGTTACTTTCTAATAAAATGCATTGTTTTAAGGGAGAAACCTTTGAAGTTCCAGAAATTGTTCCATTTCGACTGACTCATAATATGGTTAATGGAATGGGTCCTATGGGAACAGAAGGTCTCTTTCGAAGGGCTTGTGAAGTTACGATGAGGCTGATGAGAGATCAGAGAGAGCCTTTAATGAGGTAATTACCTATGTTTTGTAAACAATTTAACAGTAATCTTAAATGTAATTATTGGTTCCTAAATATGTTTTTTTAATACTAGAAGCCACTTTGTATTGGTTGAAGTAGATTTTTTTAAATAATAGTTTTGGGGTTTTTTTTTTAGATTTTATTTATTTATTTGACAGAGAGAGACTGCGAGAGAGGGAACACAAGCAGGGGGAATGGGAGAGGGAGAAACAAGCTTTCCAGCAAGCAGGGAGCTTGTTCAGGGATCAGTCTCAGGACCCTGGGATCATGACCTGAGCTGAAGGCAGATTAATGACTGAGCCACCCAGGCACCCTAAATAATAGCTTTATTAGGTATAACTTATAGTTCATTGCATCATTGTTTATAATAGCCAAGACAAAGAAGCAACCGGAGTGTCCTTTGATGGATGAATGGGTAAAAAAAAACTGCAGTGTGTAAACACACAGACACACACACACAGGAATACTAATTAGTCATAAAAAAGAAGGAAATTTTGCCATTTGCAACAACATAGATAGATCTTTAGGGCATGTATGAATAAGTGAAGTAAGTCATACAGAGAAAGACAAATACTGTCTGAGATCACTTAGATGTGGAGTCTTAAAAAAATAGAACTACCTTACGATCTGGCAATCGAATTACTGAGTATTTACCAAAAGAATAAAAAAACCCCACTAATCCAAAGGGATATGTGCACCCTGATGTTTATAGCAGCATTATTTACAATAGCCAAGATATGGAAGCAGCCCAAGTGTCCATCAATTGATGAATGGATAAAGACGTGGTATATATACACAATGGAATATCATTTAACCATAAAAATGAAATTTTGCCATTTGCAATGACATGGTTGGAGCTAGAGTATAGTATAGTGTAGTGCTAAGTGAAATAAGTCAATCAGGGAAAGAAAAATACCATATGACTTCACTCATATGTAGAATTTAAGAAACAAGCAAAAGGGAAAAGATAAGAGAGAGACAAAGCAAGAAACAGACTCTTACTATAGAGAGCAGTCTGAAGGTTACCAAAGGGGAGGGTGGGGGAAGGGATTATATAGGTGATGGGGATTAAGGAGTGCACTTATTATGATGTGCCCAGGGTGATGTATGGAACTGTTGAATCACTGTACTGTACACCTGAAACTAATATAATACTCTATGCTAAGTAACTGGAATTAAAATAAAACCTGAAATTAAAAAAAAGGAAAAACCAAACCTGAGCTCATAGATAACAGATTGGTGGTGGCCAGAGGTTGGGGGTGGAGGATGGGCAAAACCGATGAAGGTACAAACTTTCAGCTATGAAATAAATAAGTCATGGGACTATTATGTTAATGTTCTTGGAACAACTGGTATTAACTACTTTATTATATGTCTTTATATTATTTATTATATAATATGTATTATAATGTATTATATTAACTACCTTATATTTAAGTAATATGTTCGTTAAGAAATTTTTTTTAACTTTTATTCATTTATTTGAGAGAGCACAAGTATGGGGGCAGAGGGAGAGGGAGAAGCAGACTCTGCACAGAGCAGGGAATATTATGTATAGCTTCCTGTGAAACACTAAGAGCCCCTATCCAATCTGGGGAAATCAGGAAATAATTTCTGGAGGAAGTATCTGAAACCTTAATGATAAATGGAATTGACCATGCAAAGGGGAAGAGAGTGTTCTGATAGAAATATCAAGGCAAGTGAAGGCAGGGACTGCCTAAAAAATGTTATTCTGTTTTCTAGAACATACACTTCAGGTAGATGGTGCTGTGACAATGGCATAGATGAATAGGGCTAGATTATAAAAAGTCCATGTGAGGCTGGTTTACATGTTTAAATCTTGTCCTGAAAACAACCAGAAGTCATTGGGGATTGGGATAAGAAGAAAATTTTTAAAAAAAAGAAATGAAATCATAAGATTTTGCATTGTAGGAAAATTACAGTTTCAGTCTGAGCTAGAGTCTGGAAAACTAGTTAGAGGACTGTTTGAGTAACTCAGGAAAAAGTGATGGTGCAATGAAGGAGGTAGTGACAGTAGAGATGAAGGTAAAGTAGATTCTAAAGGGATTTAGGAGGTGGAATTGAGTGTTATGAGGAAGGAGAGTCAAGGATGATTCCTAGACATTTGTTTAGGACAAATGAGTGAATAATGTTCTTTACTGATTTGGGGAATACAGGTGAAATAGTTTGGGAAAGGGTAATGAGTTTTGTTTTGGAAATACTGAATTTGAGGTGCCTGTAAAAAATCTGAGTGGGTTTTTTCATAGGTGGTTGTTTATGAAGTGCACAGTATGCATTTAGAAATGGCACATAGAACTCACCTTGCTCTACTCTCCATGAACACCTCAGATCCCCCTCTATCTTTCTTTTCTCACTTTTCCTTTCAACCCCTCAGTCCAAAACAGTAAGTTCGCGTCTTACTGATGCAGTACTGATGTGTGTTATAAGAATATTACCATTAGCTTCTCATCCTTCACTTATTTTTCACCTAAATGAAGACTACTAGTGACACTTCTTTTTATAAATATAACATTGTATTATTTTATTTGTTTACATTTTAGTGTCTTAAAAACTTTTCTACATGATCCCCTTGTGGAATGGAGTAAACCAGTGAAAGGCCATTCAAAGGCACCACTGAATGAAACCGGGGAGGTTGTCAATGAAAAGGTTAGTAGAAGATGTAGCTTGTTATAAGCTGACATAGTATGTTTCTATCAATGAGAATGGATTCAAAATGTCAGTGACTGGCCATTAAATACTCTGAAATCTATTTATTTATTTATTTATTTATTTATTTTTAGAGGGGGGGGAGGGGAAGGGGCAAAGGGAGAGGGAGACAGAGAATCTTAAGCAAGCTCCATGCCCAGCACTGAGCCTGACATGTGGCTCAGATCTCACAACCCTGAGACCATGACTTGAGCCAAAATCAATAGTCAGACGTTTAACCAGTGGAGTCACTCAGGTGCCCCTGAAATGTAGTTTAGTATGAAAGTGCCAGTAAGTTTCTTCATTGTCATTACTAACATTATTATCATTTGTGTAATAAAGTTCAGGATACATTTGTTTAACTTTAGACGGTTTAGAATTATGAGATACAGTGGGAAAAACTTGAATGCAGATTGCCTGAATTTAACAAAACCGCAGCAGATCTCGACTTTAATATTTAGCATTTCACTCATTCGTAATATTAGTTGAAGTCTCAACGTTTGCAGATAATCATTTTTCTTAAGTGAGACTAGATTGAGGATTGCTTTCTAATAACATTCTCATTTTTGCATTTTAATAAGCTTTCTCATTGAGACAAATGTGTACCATTCCAAGTAGCTTAGAACTCTGTTTACACATAGTAACATAATCTAAATATTAGGCATTTAGAGAATTGTTGCTATTATTAGAATATTCATTCAAATGTTTAAGTCCTAACATCTTTGGGTAAATTTTTTAAATTATTTTTCTAGAATTGTAATGTGGAAAAGATTTCCCTGGTATTTCACATAGTCCAGAAAAATTTCCATGCAGTTGATGCTAAATCAACATTGCAAGCCTCAAAATCAGTATCTCTAGTTATTACATGTTTCATTTCTTCTCTATCTGTTTTTGCTCCTAAAAAGGGGGTAATGATTCGTAAAATGACATGAACATTTGTCAGACACCAGAAAAATAATTTTAAATTATGAACATCTGGGTGTTATTAGGTTCTTAGCACTTACAATTTTCAATTTCTTCTTATTAGGCCAAGACCCATGTTCTTGACATCGAGCAGCGACTGCAAGGTGTAATCAAGACCCGAAATAGAGTGACAGGGCTGCCACTCTCTATTGAAGGACATGTGCATTACCTTATACAAGAAGCTACTGATGAAAACTTACTGTGCCAAATGTACCTTGGTTGGACCCCATATATGTGAAATGAAATTACTTCAAAGAATATGCTAATAATCTAAAATAAGTGCATTTGGTATTTCCTATGATTATGTATTCAATTCCAAAGTACAGCGTAAGTTATGTTCTGGGAGCAACTGGTATTAACTCCCTTATTGTTAATAATATTTAAAATAATATATGTTGTTAAGAAATAAACTGCCATTTTTTTAAACATTTATTTATTTATTTGAGAGAGCACAAGTAGAGGGGCAGAGGGAGAGGGAGAAGCGGACTCCCCACAGTGCAGGGAGCTTAACTTGGGACTCCATCCAGGGACTCCAGGATCATGACCTGAGCTGAAGGCAGTTGCTTCACCGAATGAGCCACCCAGGCACCCCTAAACTGCTTTCTTAACATACACTGTTCATTATAACTGGAGAAATGGGACATCTTACATTTTTTATGCTCTGAACAGACGTGTTTGCAAGAAAGAAGCAAGCCAAATTTCATTTTATAAATTTTATTGATTTTAAGTACTAGCAAGCAAAAGGACTCATTTGAACAACAAAAAGTTAACACTGAATGCATGCTGAAGACAGCACTATGCTAGATTCCTGCACAGAGCTACCTCCCCTGCCCTCCAGGAACTGACAGTCTAGTCCAATAAGACATATAAACATAATGCATACATAAAGTTCACTTAATAAAACTTTTTGGTATGGTTGAAAATGTAATAGAAAAAAACATGAATAACTCAATAATGTAATTTTTAAGATCCTGTCATACTGAGAGTTACCAGAATACAGAATCTGGTGGTCTTAGAAGACACTTAAAATTTCATAAGATTTTAAAATTAAAGATATTTTAATGTTCATTTTTTGTAAATTTTCTTGTTGATTTAAAATAATTCACAATATTTACAAAATAATAAGGTTATTCAAATAAATGGAAAAATTCTTTCTAACAGAATTTTACCTAAGTTCGCTTGATAGAATTATGCTTTTCTGTACGGCTTAGAGTGTGATGGGAGAAAACTTGAAAACCAAGAGACATGAATGTGAAAGTATACCGTAATTCCTGGGGGGGGCTAATATTGATTTAAGGGGGAAGCCAAATGGGGGTAGAAGGGAATTAGGACATTTTTTCCAACAAATAACTTTAGGGGAAAAAGTTTTTAAAAGAAGTTTTGATACAGGGTTATATTTCTCAGAAAAAATCCTCCCCCTTCCCAAACAAAATAAAGCAAACTAAACCAAATAATCACCAGATCTTTCCAAATCTGTGTTGAAAAGTACTGAGATTAGTAATCAGGACAAATACCAGTGTTCCAAATTCTTCCAGCAGCCTCGTGAGGCTTTCACACCACTCCCACGTCTACTTACAAAGCACAGCTCTGTCAACCGACAGTGCCAAAACTAAATATAAACTCACCACCACGCCCGCCGGCTCTCCAACGCAACCACGGGGGAGCTGGGTGGGGAGTTAGAGCCGGAGTTAGAGCCCCGCCCCGGGGATGCGGCCTGGAATCCGCCGCTCTAGGCCGGGCGAGTGCTCTCTATGGTCGGGCGGGCGGTGTGTTGTCATCTGCGGAGCGACGGCCGGAGGCAGCGGCTTAGGCCCCGGCGGGGCGTTTGGTTTCGGTTTGGACCTGACCGGAATTAGCGCTGACGGTCGAAATGGGAGTCCCCAAGTTTTACCGATGGATCTCGGAGCGGTATCCCTGCCTCAGTGAAGTGGTGAAAGAGCATCAGGTGGGTCAGGGAGAAGGCAGCGGCGTAGGAGGCCGAGAACCCGGGGCCCCGCGGCCCTCCCTCCATCGTGGGACAGGGTTCCTCAGCCTCTTTCTACTCGTCGTCTGCCCCACGATCGGTGAAGGGAGTGGGGGATAAGATTTGAAGATATCCTGAAAACCTGAATGGGGGCGTAAACGTAGTTTTCATTTCTATGGGGTTCGCGGCAGTTCTGACAGCTCTGCTGCGGGTTAGGGCCTTCCGCGATTCCGAAATGAAGTCTTAGGGAGGAACGTTTTAGTGGGGTCTTTCTTTTTCTGTCCAGGGAGCTACGTCTTCCCTTATAGAGGCAGCAAAGCCGGAGCTGGTATTCCAAGTACCCCCTCAGCCCCCCCCCCCCCCCGCCAAAGCAACCAGACTCGCCTACGAACAATAAGTGCCTCTGCAGTTGAGTCACCTTATTTACTTCCCCTTATCAGACCCTGCATCCCACCCCACCCCCAACGCCTAGACTTTTTGACGTAGCTGATGGTTCATATTTATGATACCTTTTGTTACTCTATTTCGATTATCTCAAAGGTCGTAGGAATACCGCGTTCCAAAAGAAACAGGAATACACTTGGACGGGCAGGGGCAGTTATTTGGAGACTTCAGTGTGCGAGTGTGCATGTGTGACAGAGAAAGAGAGAGGAAGAGAAAGAGAAATGGATTGCTAGCACATAATACTAGTAATAATAATACCTGATTTGTAATCCGGTATGTAATAATATCCCAGTGCAAGGTTTTGTGTGGATTCCAAAAATGTTTATCTATAGGAAGTGTGGAAAGAAACAGTAAGCAGTTATCTATTAGGTGAACTAGACTTTGGATGATACCTTAGTGTTTGTCAATTTAATGATTTTGGTAGATTTCTTGTCCATTTTATATCTTACAGGAAAATCAGTTTTGATGGGTAACATTTTATTAGTGGTAAGGGGAAATAATCCAGCCAACACCATGATCCTGTTTATTAAATTATGGCTTAATCTTGTAAAAAGTACAATATGCATGAAGATAGGGTTCAAGTTACAGAAGGGATACTTTGTTGTTGGATCCCCGTCAGATTTGGTAAATGAAGAAAATGAAGAAAAGCTTACAAAAAAATAAACAGTAGTTTATTTTTCATTTATTTGAAATGAAATTTCATTTATTTGAAACATGGGTTGAATCAGATTTAGGGAGATAGTTCTTCCCAGAGAAGAGGGTAAAAAAAGACTTCTAGTACATTTCAGAAAAGGAGACAACCAACTTTGGCTTTTCCCGGGTCATTCAGTCAACCAAAGTCTGAGTGCCTGCCATGTATCAGTCACTATTAACTCTAAAGTGAAAAAATGTGATTGTTACTTGGATTGACTTGATAACATAATTTGTTCATTAATATTTTTGTTCTGTACTCATTGATGCAGAATTTGGTTTGGTAAAACTGTCTTGGCTTCTCACCATCCTGAGGAATTTTTAAACTGAAGACCAAAAATCAACTCTTTAAGGCAGTCTTACGATAGGTTTAAAAGGATAGGTTTAAAAAAAAAAAAAAGGATAGATTTAAAACTTGGCTTATCAAAATGGCATCTTTCAAAAATTGTTGGTTGTTGTACTTAACAATGACCACCACCACCACAACACACAGAGCAATGTTATAGAGGGTTCGCAGCTACTGTCTTAAGCAGTATTTAAAAGACGGTAAGCCTAAATCACAATAATTCAACAGCTAGTCCTGGGAGGAAGAGATTGGGAGGAGGAATAAACTGTGGGGTGGTGGGAAAGACAACAGCATCATTTTTTATCTCTTTGAATCCTTATGTAGAAACAGAACAACTAGGGACACCTGGGGGGCTCAGTCTGTTAAGTGTCTGACTTTGGCTCTGGTCATGATCCCAGCATCCTGAAATCAAGTTCCACCTCAGGCTCCTTGCTCTGTGAGGAGCCTGCTTCTCCTTCTGCCTGCCACTCCCCCTGCTGTGCTCTCTCGCTAACAAATAAATAAAATCTTAAAAAAAAAAAAAAAAAGAGGAACGAGATAGCAATATTTGAAATCCATAGAACATCTATGACAAAACCATGTAACATATCCTTATGAACCCCCAAATCCAAGTAGGTAGGGACAAACTACCAATAGCCTCTAGACCCAGTTGGTGTTGGCATCCCTGCAAAAGGAAAAAGGAAGGAGTGGGGCAATATCTGATGGACCTGAGGACAGGAGAATTTTAGAATATTCACTAAAAGACTGTGTAGACCAATTATATAGCAGTATTTGTAACTCAGGAGTTTTAAAGGGCAGGAGTAGTTGGCCTCCTATAAACTCTCATAACTGACTTGCCAAGGCATCATTCTGAGGCAGATAAAGGATAAAACAGATATGCTTCCTATACAAGATCAAACAGTTTAAGATGGAAATATTAGCTTGTGTTTCCTTCTGTGCAGTTTGTAGCAAAAAAGGGAGAAGATTGGCTTTAAAAGTGCAGGCACTGGAATAACACTGTACACTTAAAAATGGTTAAGATGGCAAATTTATTATGTACATTTTACCATGGTAAAAAAAAAATGCAGACACCAGAGTGCAAATTATGAACAGAAACAATATCGCTCCTAAGGGGGCCAAAACTGTTGAGAGGGTGGAGGTTTACATGTTAAAGTGCCACAGTGCATAAACTGATATACAGTATAGCTGTGGTATTGAAATTCCATTGGAGGGTGATGATTAGGAAAAAAACATGTCTAAAGAGCTACCTGGAAGAGGGCAATAATGAAAGAAAGATTAAGAACTACTGCTCTAAGGGTGCCTGGGTTGCTCAGTTGTTAAACATCTGCTTTTGGCTCAGGTCATGATCCGGAGTCCTGGGATCCAGCCTCGCATCGGGCTCCCTGCTCCGCGGGAAGCCTGCTTCTCCCTCTCTTACTCCCTCTGTTTGTCTTCCCTCTCTGGCTGTGTTTCTGTCAAATAAATAAATAAAATCTTTTAAAAAAGAAAAAAAATACTGCCCTAGAGCATTCTGCTTGATTTCAAATTTAGTCCCAACACTTACTTTATTAGCTATGGGTGAGTAACTGAATCTTTTTGTGACTCAGTTTTGTCAGCTACAAAATGGAGATAATAATACTAGGATTGCTATGTTTAAGTAAGTGAAGGCACATACAGTTGATTGTTGAAAATGTGGGGATTAGGAGCACTGACACCCCCCCCAAACACCCACGCAGTCAAAAATCCAAGTATAACTTTGACCTGTCCAAAACTTAACTACTAATAGCCTAGTGTTGACTGGAAGCCTTACTGATAACATTAACAGTTAACACATGTTTTGTATGTTATATGTATTGTATATTATATTCTTACAATAAAGTAAGCTAGAGAAAAGAACATGTTAAGAAAATCATAGGAAAATAGAAAATGCATTTATAGTATGTACTGTATTTATTAGAAAAATTCCGCACGTAAATGGACCCATGCCGTTCAAACTTCTGTTCTTCAAGGGTCGACTGTGAAGCATTTAAATCTGTCTAGTACATGGCAAGTGTTTAACAGATATTACTTGTAATTTTTTTTTTTTAAGAGAAAGAGAGTGCTCACCAGCAAGGAGGGAAAGAGGGAGAGGGAAAGATCCTATCCAGGGTGGAGCAGGGCTTGATTTCACAATCATGAGATGATGACCTGAGCTGAAATCAAGACTAGGATGCATAACTGACTGAGCCACACAGGTGCCCCTTATTTTAGCTATTATAGTAGCACTGCACTAGATTGTCATAAGGAGAACTGCGTATGCTGTAAGAGTTTATAATCTTAGTTGTATGACCTTTGTTTTGTAAAGGTTAAGTTTTCATCAGTATATATATATATATATATATATATATATATATATATTCCTCATTACAACTTCATCTCTACTTTTGTGATACATAACAGGTCTTCAGTAAATTTTTTTTTTAAAGATTTTTCTTTATTTATTTGACAGAGAGAAACACAGCTAGAGAGGAAATGTAAGCAGGGGGAGTGAGAGAGGGAGAAGCAAGCTTCCCACCGAGCAGGGAGCCCAACGCGGGGCTGGATCCTGGGTCTCCAGGATCATGACCTGAGCCGAAAGCAGTAAATATTTATTGAGTGAATGAATTCATTAATCATAGCATACTAATAAAACATATAAAGAATACATAGTATATAAAAACATTGCATACTGAAGTATACATAGTATATTTAGTGTTATAAAACATGCATATTAAAGGGGTGCCTGTATGGCTCAGTCAGTTAAGCATCTGACTGTGGATTTTGACTCAGGTCATGATTTCAACGTTGTGAGATTGAGCTCTGTGCTGTGTGTGAAGCCTGCTTAGGATTCTTTCTCTCCCTCTGCCCCTTCCCCCCTCTAAAAAATAAATAAATAAAACATGCATCTTAAAAAATGAATTGAAGCAACAAAATCTGGGAATTGTGTAAGATAAATAGGATTAAAGAACTAGGACAAAAGAATTGCCAGCAGCTCTTTTGCAGCAGCACTAAGAAGGATACAAAGTTATACTAGCTAAAAGAAACTACTGTTTTGAGAAAATTAGATACTAAAATGTTAATACTTAACCACAATTTAAAGCAGTGTGAATGTATATTTAAAGTAAGTCTTATAGCCTACATGTGCTATCACATTTAATAAAGGGAGAGCTTCACTATTTATTAGTAAATATTTTTATTTGCTACTTTGTGTCAGGTAGTAATGCCAAGAGTTCTAAACATTACCAGATACTTAAGTGTAATGTCTGTCCTTTTCTGCTAACCTGTGAGTTCCTCAAATCAGAGACCTTGCTTTGAGGAACGCAGTTTAGTAGGAAAGGATAGACATCACACTTAAGTATTCAACAAAAATGTGTAGAGCATGTGGTATATATGGCTGGCATTCTTGTATGCATTGGGAACACAGAAACAAATAAGATATGACATAGAGAAAGGAGCATCATTTCTTCTTGGTTAAGTACAGGGAAACTTCCAAAGATACCTGACCGAATCTTGAAAGCTGAGTCAAAATCTGCAAGATCAGTAGAAGAAAGAGCATAAAGGAAAGAAACATTTCAGGAAGTAGTAGCAGCATCAGTTAAGTCACAGAGGTTTGGGAACAGCCCAGTGCATTTACGGCTCTCTAAGTAATGTACTGTATATAGTTAGCTTGTAAACTATATGTGCAAACAGGAAAGAACATGGAATTGTGGGAGAGATAATAGCCAAATCATACAGAACCTTTTATGGTATTAAAGGGTTTATAGTATCGTTCGGGTTCAAGTATGGAGGCAACATGATCAGATTACGTATTAGAAAATGGCTAACTACACTGTGGTGGTAGAGAAAAAACAAGCCATCTAGTTGGAAAACTGAGGACTTGAACTAAGGCAGGAAATCTGGGGATGGAGAAAATCATGAGAGTGCCCAACATAATGGGAATGTTTAAGAGTGTGGGATTTTAGAGACATTTTGAAAGTTAAACCAAACAGTTAACAAAACCTAAGTGACTAATTGGATACTGGGGTTGAAGAGAGGTGAAAGTATAAAATAACATGAAAACTTCTATTTTACAGATGTAATAACTCAGTATTGTCTCTGGGGTTTTTTTCCCCATTTTTATTTAAATTCCAGTTATCAAACAGTGTAATATTAGTTTCAGGTGTAGAATTTAGTGATTTGTCATTTATATACAACACCTGGTGCTCACCATAACGCATACCCTCCTTAATCTTCTTCCCCTATTTAACCCATCCCCCCACACATCTTCCTGCAATCCTCAGTTCTCTGTAGTTAACAAGAGTCTGCTTCTTGGTTTGCCTCTCTCTCTCTTCCCACCCAAGTATTAGGTGTTAGTGAAGGAGCAAGATTCTATTGCATATTCTCATTTCTTCACTGAATTAGTCAATGTTTACTCATTCTGTATTTTTCTTACCAATCTGAAACCTAAGAGAATTTTTAAAATTTCTTTTCTAAAAGGATAATTATAGTTTTTTTCAGATTATGAAATATGTGCTCATTATGTAAAAATTAATATAATACACAGAACTGTAAAAGCTCTTATAGCTTCCAAAGGAAGATAAACACCTGAAATTCAAACATCAAGGTTTAACTACCAGTAACATCTTATTCCTGCATATTCCTAACATTTATATGCAGATACACACATGTAGATAAATATTTTCTATAAATGGGATAATAATATGCCTTCTGTTTTATAGCCTACTTTTGTCATTTGACTGTATTTTACACGTTAATGTCAGTTTGACTGTATATCATAATTTGTAATTACTGCATAGTATTCCATTTGTATTCCATTGTATGGATGTACTGTCATCAGTTTTCTATTATTAGGCATTTTGATTTCATTTTTTTTTAAGATTTTATTTATTTATTTGACAGAGAGAAACACAGTGAGAGAGGGAACACAAGCAGGGGGAGTGAGAAGCAGGCTTCCCGCTGAGCAGGGAGCCCGATGTGGGGCTCAATCCCGGATCTCTGGGATCATGACCCAAGCTGAAGGCAGTCGCTTAACCAATTGAGCCACCCAGGTGCCCCTGATTTCATTTTTCATCTTTTCTAAATGGTACGGTCATTAACATTCTTATGCTTACATCTTTGTGCACATATCTGATTATTTCTCAGAATAAATTTCCAGTAGTAGAAATCCTGGGGGTGCCTGAGTGGCTCAATTGGTTAAGTGTCTCCCTTTGGGTCAGGTCACAATCTCAGGTCCTAGGATCCATCCCTGCATTGGGCTCCCTGCTCAGTGTGGAGGCTGCTTTTCCCTCTCCCTCTGCTTCCATTCCCCCTGCTGGTTCTCTCTCTCTCTCTCTCTCTCTCTCTCTCTCTCTCTCTCTCTCTCTCTCATTCACTCTCAAATAAATAAAATCTTTTAAAATGGAGTACTATGCAGGCATCAAAAAAATAAAATCTTGCCATTTGCAATGATGTGGATGGAACTAGAGGGTATTATGCTAAGAGAAATAAGTCATTCAGAGAAAGACAATTATCATATGATCTCACTGATATGTGGAATTTGAGAAACAAGGCAGAGGATCATAGAGGAAGAGGAAAAAATGAAACAAGATGAAACCAGAGAAGAAGACAAACCATAAGAGACTCTTAATCTCAGGAAACAAACTGAGGGTTGCTAGAGTGGGGGGGAGGTAGGAGGGATAGGGTGGCTAAGTGATAGACATTGGGGAGGATATGTGCTATGGTGAGCACTCTGAATTGTGTAAGACTGACAAATTACAGACCTGTACTCTTGAAGCAAATAATACATTATATGTAATAAAATTTAAAAATTAAAATTAAAAAAAGAAAGAAATCCTGGGTCAAAGATGTACATGCTTCAGATTTTGAAATATACTTTCATGTTAGTTATACCAATCTATAGTCCCATCTAGACTCCTGGGAGTAAATGCCATCTCTCTCTTTCTTATCTCGGTGATTTTCTTCTTCTGCAAAATGGAGAATCCAAATATTTTTCTTTTAAATTTATCATAATTTAGTGAGACGATGAATATGTTTAGCCCAGTGTTTGTCACCTAATAAGTGCTTAATAAATGCCAGCTATTAGTTTTGATAACATAGGAAATATTTTCCCAAAACCTTGCCAGTAACTGGGTAATAACCATTTTTTCTAATTTTTGCTAACACCATGGGGAAGATAATATTTTAATTTGAAATATGGGGATGTTGGACATTTTTCATGTATTTTTTTAAGATTTTATTTATTTATTTGACAGAGAGAGATCACAAGTAGGCAGAAAGGCAGGCAGAGACAGAGGAGGAAGCAGGCTCCATGCTGAGCGGAGAGCCCAACGCGGGCCTCGATCCCAGGACCCTGAGATCATGACCTAAGCTGAAGGCAGAGGCTTTAACCTACTGAGCCTCCCAGGCACCCATCTTTTCATATGTTTATCAGATTTTCATGTCTCTTCTTTTTCCAATTGCCGTGCATTTTCCATGCATTTAAAATGTGCTCTTTTTTATTTGAGCGGGTTTTTTTGTTTTGTTTTGTTTTGTTTTTTGTATATTGGGAATGTTGACTTTATCCTAATTTGCAAGCATTTCCCTGCATTTTATCATTTTCGGTTTAAACTTGTTTTGACGCTTTTTTTTAACCCTATATATGTAAAAAATATAGATTGCCAGCTCCATCATTTGTTTGGTTTATGATTTTTGACTTTCCCCACCCTAAAATTACCAAAATATTTGTATATAATTTTTTTACTTATATTGCTCACATTAACATTTTTAATCTTTTGGAATTTATTATGTTTTAAGATGAGATACAGTTGTCTTTTATTTCCAGATAGTTAGCTAGGTGCCCCATCCCTTTCACTGGTTTGAAATGCCTTTAAAAAAAAAAAAAAAAAAGATTTTATTTATTTCTTTGACAGAGAAAGAGCATGAGCGGGGGGAACAGCAGGCAGAAGGAAAGGGAGAAGCAGGGCTCTCTGCTGTACAGGGAGCCCAATGTGGGACTCAATCCCAAGACCCTGGGATCATGACCTGAGCCAAAAGCAGATGCTTCACTGACTGAGCCACCCAGGCACCCCATGAAATGCCTCTTATTACTAAATTCGTATATGCACTTGAACTACTTTTTTTTTTTAAGATTTTATTAATTATTTGACAGAGAGAGAGAGAGGGTGTGCACAAACAGGGGCATAGGGAGAGGGAGAAGTAGGCTCCCCACTGAGCCAAGAGCCCAGGACCTGAGCCAAAGGAAGACACTTAAGGGACTGAGCCACCCAGTGGCCCACACTTGAACTATTTCTTAACTATTTTGTTAAATCAAACTTTTATACTTTTTAATATCATATAAAGCAGATTTCTTTCATTTACTTTTGTTTTTTAATATTCTTTCTTGCACGTTTATTCTCTTAGGGAAACTTTGGAATTGTTTCGTAAAGTTCTCACCTAGAGATTTTATTTGAGGTTTTCAGGGGTTTTTTGAGGCAAATAGTAAATCTTGAATATACTTTTTAAACCTCATGATCACAGTCATCATGTTTTTTGAGTCTTTTACTCAGTAAGAACATTTAACATTTTTTTAATGTGGTGCCTGTTACAGTGAGTGTAAAATGAGTGTTTTGTCAGTATGTTTTTTATGGTGTTCACTGATTTAAAGGCCAAAACTTTTCACTCTCCAAACTCAAAGGCTTGACATTTTCTCAGTAAGAGGAAAATGTATCGTTTCTGCACATATGGTAAAACTTGAAGTGCTTCCAAGATGGCTTTCATAAGTTTATACAAGAAAAGTTCATTATGTTTCTATGTCTAAAAATTCAAAATCCTTTTCTTTAGTTAGTATGTAAGACAGACTGCTCAAAATCTTTAATTACATTAGATATTATAACTATTAAGTTGTGCCCACTTCATTTCCTTGTTAATGTATGCTTCTTTGAGTAGTGTTCCCCTTACGTGCTCACAGACATTTAAATAAAGGAAAGAGCAAGAGAACCAGAGCCATGAACGTCTTTTTATAAAAGTCGACACCTCTTGGCCAAAGTTTAGGAAATTTTTAATCCACATGTCAAAAACAAGAAATCCATTTTCAAAATTTCCTAAATTTCTTGGCATAATCTAAGCTTTCAAAATTAAGATGACCAAATCAGTGACTCTCAGTGAAACCAAATATACAGGAGTTTAAGTCATTTGTAAAATCTTTTAATGACCATGTAAAAAGAGCCTTTTAAATGGACATTTCATTATAGGGGAAACTGAAACTTTAAGAAGTTGATGTCAAACTTAGAGTTTGAGTACCAAATGAACCAAGTACTTCATTTGGTATTTTCCCATTTGGTATATTAAATAAGTAGATAATTTCCTGAGAGTAAACTTGATCAAGCTGTTGGTGCATTATATAGTCATATGTCTCCATCTTACCTATTTCTACTGTTCATTTTTTCTTTACCTTCTTTATTCAACTGATTATTTTCTCAGTTTTTATATAATAATGCCCCTATATCCTGCTTATTATCAGCTGATTTTCCCAGCTGCTTAAATATCCATCGTTGATTATAGTAACAATCTTAGTTATTTTTCTTTATTTCTTAGATTCCTGAATTTGACAACTTGTACCTGGATATGAATGGAATCATACATCAGTGTTCCCATCCCAATGATGATGATGTTCACTTCAGAATTTCAGATGATAAAATCTTTACTGATATTTTTCACTACTTGGAGGTGTTGTTTCGCATTATTAAACCTAGGAAAGTATTCTTTATGGCTGTTGATGGTGTGGCTCCTCGAGCAAAAATGAACCAGCAGCGGGGGAGGCGTTTTAGGTAAAACATTTGTGATTTATTTTAGAATACTACTTAGATTAATGAAATGTTTTATTTTAAAGATAATTGACCTAGTAAACTGCATCTTCTGTTCATGTTTCTTTTCTGCTTAAATTCCCCCAGAAAAGGAAATAACTCATTGTGTCACATTTTATCAATCCAGTAAACAAATTAGTAATTCATTCAAGTGATGTGTCCTTCCCAAAGCATTGTTGGGCTGTGTAGTTACTTTTGCTCTCTGTCATGAATTTTTCAAACTTCTCCTTGGTAATTTAGAAATAGCAAAACAGTTAACCCTTGAACAATGCACAGGTAAGGGGTGCCAATCCCCACACAGTCAAAAATTCACATGTAACTCAACTCCCCAAAATCTTAACTAATAGCCTGTTGTTGACTGGAAGCCTTAGCAATAACATAAACAATAAACAAATACTTTGTATGTTGTGTGTATTATATACTGTATTCTTATAGTAACCTTAGAGGAAAGAAAATGTTATTAAGAAAATCATAAAGAAAAGGAAACAGATTTACAGTTACTATACTGTATTTATCGAAAAAAATCCACATAAAAGTGGACCCACTCAGTTTAAACCTGTGTTGTTCAAGAGGCAACTGTAGTAGAGAAAGCTCTTCTCTTAGTCTGTCCTGAGCTAGAGAACTGCAGGGTGAAATGAGAGATTGTTCTAATGGAAACATTGACAGTTTAATTCAACAAACATTTGTTCAGTCCCCAGACCCTGGGCTAGATGCTGACTCTGACTGAACATGGTCCAAATTGGACAGAAAGGCAAGTGAGACTAGGATGTGATTGATGGAATATGAGAAGAGAGCTGAGTTAGGGCACTTGAGATACTATTATGCCCAATTTGTGAGTTGGATAGTTGGAAAAGTAACAGGCTGAGAAGAGGCACATAGAATTTTGGGTTGGTTTTTTTTTTTTTTATTGTTACTTAAATTTTTTTTTCCCAGTGTTCCAAGATT
>PITA01005041.1:62518-115573 GCA_004023965.1 Spilogale gracilis | reverse complement strand
AAGATTTTATTTATTTGTTTGACAGAGAAACACAGCCAGAGAGGGAACACAAGCAGGGGGAGTGAAAGAGGGAGAAGCAGGCTTCCCGCCAAGCAGGGACCCCAATGTGGGGCTGGAGCCCGGGTCTCCGGGATCATGACCTGAGCCGAGGGCAGTCGCTTAACTAACTGAGCCAACCAGGCGCCCCTCTGTTTTACCTTTAAATGAAGACATCCTGAGCTGTGGTATAATAAAAATAACCTAAAAAATATTGAAGCTTTACTCAATTAAGTAGGTATTTCACAAAAGTTATTTTTTTTTTTACAAACTCAAGGAAAGCCATTTCTAAAACTGAGGAAGTATAAGCTAGCTAACTCCAGAGTAAGTTAAATAGTTCCTGAAGAAGTACATCTCTCTCTTGCTATTATTTGCCAACCTCACACCTCACCACAAAGGTCATGGAGGGAAAATGGTAATTTTACACTAACTCTTCATCTGTGTTTTAAAAGAGCCATTACAATGGCTAAAATGGAAATCCATCTGTCTACGCTTATCTCCGTCCCATTAATCCAGATAAGGTCATCTCCTCATGAAATGGTCACTCCCTCTTTCTATTCTATCCTCCTTTCAGATGCAACAGGAAACAAATACTCCACTTAGTCCTCACTCCACCTTTTATCAACCATGCCTTCTACAGTTTTATTATCTTGGCAAATCAGTTGAAAACTTCTCTATGACCTGAAATTTTATTTGGAAAACAAATAAAACAACTCAAACTTTTGATTTGCTATTAATCCATTTTGGAGGCTGGGGTAGGTGGAGATAAATAAGAAGGCAGAGTAGAGTTCTCTCTCCTCTAAATCCTGAGGAATATATTATAACCTGAGGAATCAAAAGAAAATAATGCAGACCATTGATTACTCTGTGATTACTTTCCCCATAAATAATACGGCCCCAAATAATTGTAATTTGACTCAGTATTCCTAAGATTATTGAATCCCTACAAAAACCTTAAAAATAAACTCCAAACAGTTCTCTATTATGGTTAAAAAGAGGGCAGGGGTGGAGGAGTCTTTTCTTCACAAAGCCAAAAAAAATCAGGCTTCAAAATCCTAACACAGAATATAGTCCTTTTAAGGAAATTCACAGCATAAAGCAAATACTTAACGCACTCCTGATAAATCTTACTTACATAGGGACTCTAGAGAGCTCTTGTCTTAAGAGGCAATGAGGTTGGGGGAGTCTGAGTGGCTGGGCTCAATCAGTTGAGCAGCTGGCTCCTGGTTTTGGCTCGGGTTGTGGTAAGAGCCAGCCGGTGGCTCCAGTGACTCCAGGGATGACAAAAGATCATTGTCTCTCTATACCCTGGAAGTCTGCGCAACATCTGGAAGTTCTGGTTCAACACCCGCTAGTCATTTAAGGAATTCTCAACCACTAATTTGAACTAGCATCGAGGAACTTGGGAATTAAGGGCCTTATGGGTGTATTTCAAGTTTTAACAAGATAACCAATAATATACTTACAGTAGCAATCCTAATAAAAAGGATTCATGGGGCATGTGGGTGGCTCAGTTAAGCATCTGACTCTTGATATAGGCTTAGGTCATTATCTCAGGGTCATGGGATCAAACTCTGCATTAGACTGGCCCTCCCCGTTCCAGCGCCTTCTCTCTCTTAAAATAAATAAATTAACTTAGAAAGAAAATAGGATTCATAACTCAGCTCAACAATCCAGTTCTGAGATATCAGGGGTACTATTTACTCATTAAGGACTTTACTTATTAGAGAGAGAGAGAGAGAGCACAAGCAGGGGGAGTGGCAGGTGGATGGAGAGGGAGAAGTCGCTCCCCGCTAAGCAAGGAGCCTGATGTGGGGCTCAATCCCAGGACTCTGGGATCATGATCTGAGCTGATGGCAAATGCTTAACCAACTGAACCACCCAGGTGCTCCAGAGGTACTTCTTAGACAGGATGTTACCCTCATTTTAAGTATGTTATGGCTGTGCCCATAAAATGAAGCAGAATAGTTTACAACTGCTGACATTAAGAAAAATGTAGAACCCTATATTCAATATCAAGTTTGACAGACTATAAAAAAATTCATTTGCAAAACTGTTTATGGAAGTTGAGCTCTACCTTCTTAGTTGTTTTTAAATTATCAAAAGGAATTATTATTAGACTTCCCTGCTTAAAATAAGGGTTACATCCATAAACAGGAAAATAATCTGGACTACAATTTTATTGTAAGAATCGACTGGGTCACCCCATGATGAATTATGCTTAAGGGAAGCCAAGGACTCTGCATGATAAACATGCATATCAGATGAATCTGAGGTCGGCAGTCTATACCAGCTGCCAGTGCCCTACTCCTCAGGCTGTTGGTTACATACAGAAATACTCAGCATGGAGTAGACACTTAGACACTTCTGGATTATGGCTGGTATATTATCTTTTCTTTCTCTGTCATTCATGATGCTTCTGCTTTGACCACAAAGGAACCTTGTCTTTTCAATGTCAACTAGGTGTTTAAAGTAGCTAGAGGGGCGCCTGGGTGGTTCAGTTGGTTAAGCGACTGTCTTTGGCTCAGGTCACGATCCCAGAGACCCGGGATCGAGTCCCACATCGGGCTCCCTGCTCGGTGGGAGGCCTGCTTCTCCCTCTCTCACTCCCCCTGCTTGTGTTCCCTCTCTGGCTGTGTTTCTCTCTGTCAAATAAATGAAATCTTAATAAAAATAAAAATAAAAATAAAGTAGCTCGAATATGATAGGTTCTCAACTACAAACAATCTTTTATTTTTTTTAAAGATTTACCTATTTATCTATTTATTTGATTATTAGAGAGAGAGGCTTCCTGCCGGGCAGGGAGCCCGATGCAGGACTCGATCCCAAGTCTCCAGGATCATGACCTGAGCCAAAGGCAGTCGCTTAATCAACTGAGTCACCCAGGCGCCCCAATCCTTTATTTTGAAAATATACACACAGAAGCCTTAAACTGAAAGTTGAAAGTGCACTTGTACACAACTTTTCTATACTGTTACCAAAGAAGCACAGAGATCTAACAAAATCAGACCAAATATACAGTCTTCTTTTACTTTTGGTGGTAGGAAAAGGCTGATTTTTAAAGCAAATACAGGAGATGTTTCAATACCAATGAAGCTCTGAATTTAACTTACTTAGTAGCCACATAAATCTAAGCTTTTGAAAGCTAATACTTTCAGAAAACAGCCAATAATATGAAAAAAACATACATCCTACATTTCACTCATATTTGCAAATTTTATGATTAACCTACTGAATGGCAATTGGATCTTAGAAACAGAAATTTTGAAGTTTACTAATATCTCAGTTATCAAGTATGAGTAAGAGGGAACAGATTACAAATTTTTTATTATTTATTTTAAATTTTTATTTACTTGAGAGGGAGAAAGCATGAGCAGGGAGCCCAATGCGGGGCACGATTCTAGGACCTGGAGATCATGACTAAGCCACCTAGGTTCCCCAAGAGAAACAGATTTAAAACTATTTCATTAAATTTTGCATGGAAAGTCATGGAGAGTTCAAAATATGCTAAATAATTCCCTGCCCTGGTAAGAAAATATATTAAATATATTTTAATCTATCAGAAACATTTTGACTTTTTTTTAAAAAAAGATTTATTTATTTATTTGACAGAGAGAAACACAGCTAGAGAGGGAACACAAGCAGAGGGACTGAGAGAAGGAGAAACAGGTTTCCTGCCAAGCAGGGAGTCCGACGCGGGGCTCGATCCTGGGTCCCCAGGATCATGACCCAAGCCGAAGGCAGTCGCTCAACCAACTGAGCCACCCAGGCGCCCCAACATTTTGACTTTAAATGTGTATGTGAAATGAAAGGCTTATTACCAGTTTTCTAGGATTTATAAAGACAACCACCATCACCACCCCCCATTTCCACTATTTCCACCTACACCCTTCTGACGTTTTAGCAGCATTCTTCCTTATTTAAGAATTACAGTCTTTTCCAGAGCATTACTTCCAATATCCCTACCTTACAATTTGACACCTCTGCTGTACTGGTGGGACAAGGGATATAGGAAGGGGTGCTGATGCTTTCTATATTTCCTCCTTTCTAGAAATTTGAGACTGTCACCTACCTATCTCTTTGATATCTAAAGGGCAATCACAATCAACGGAATACAAAGACTTATCCTAGTCTGTTTCTCTCCATTTTTTTGCTTAGCGCCAAGAAACATTTAACTGAGGTCACTGATCCAACAAGGACTTAACATGTAAAAAATGAGTTGAAGTTAGGTGAATTTAAGAGGCTATAAAGCATTCCATTTATTCATTACATCAAGAACAGGAAACAAAGCTAATGAAGCAAACAAAAAAATTAAATGTCTGTATCAGAACCAAATAAAAAAAAAAAACAACAACAAAGGACAGGAGATAAAGACATACACAATCAGACCAAAAAGAGAAGAAGGTATACACTCGCTACACATTCAGTGAGAAATCATGTTCCAAAATAATAAATGAAAACATACAACATAAGCCCCATGAGGGCAGATACTGCCATCTGTTTCATTCACAGATACACTCCCAGTACCTAGAACTGTTTGGCACATAGCACCAAAACTTCTTTGAATAAATGATCAGAATAACAGCTTTAACTTTTTAAGGTATTCTGGGGTTAAAAGCCAATTTGTATCTACAAACATAATACGCATATAATACTTTAGAAAAGAGGTTCTCAGAGTATTGTCAGTGTATACCTGGAAGTTCTAAGATCTTTTCATGAAGACTCAGAGGTCAAAACTATCATAATACTAGGACGTTACTTGCCATTTCACAGCGATGACTTGTACAACAATGTTTAAAGGCCAGTTCCTTACACAAATACTCTTTGCCATCATACACTCAAAGTTTTTTAAGAAAAAGTTCTGGTATGTGCCATTAGCCAAATGATTTTGAGGACCCACTCATTCTTGCTTTTTAAAGAACATTTTGGTTTCAGGAGGACTTACAGTTATCATTTAACAACTAAGTAGTCACTCCCCCCCCCTTTTTTAAAAAGATTTCACTTATTCATTTGTCAGAGAGAGAGAGACAGGGAGAGAACATAAGCAGGGGAAGCGGCAGGCAGAGGGAGAAGCAGGTGCCCCGCTGAGCAGACAGCCCGACATGGGGATCCAGGGACCCCGGGATCATGACCCGAGCCAAAGGCACACACTTAGCTGACTTAGCCACCCACGTGTCTCAAGCAGTCACTTCCTTTCCACATGCTCTCACAGCCTCCTGAACCTTACCTTCGTACCCCATATGACATATGTAAGTCATGTAGTTAATACCCAACTCTCCATGAAACTGTCCAGTCTGTGAGGGCAGAGAGCATGTCTGTTTTGGCTCATTACCATTCTCTCCAACAACTAGCACACTGTTGGGAATGTATTAAGTACTGAAAAGTTTGTTCAGTGAGGCGAAAAAAGATAATCAATACTCTCACTTTTTTTTTGGAAAATAGCAGTAATTCGCTATTATTTTCTTTGTAAGAACAGTGAACTTCTAAGAAGATTCATCATAAAATCAGGGGCTTCTGGGTGGCTTAGTCAGGTAAGCATCTAACTTCGTTCCAAGTCATGATCCTGGTCCTGGGATGTAGCCCCACATTGGGTTCTCTGCTCAGCAGGAGGCCTGCTTCTCCCTCTTCCTCTGTGATCTCTCTTTCTCAAATAAACAAAACCTTTAAAAAATATATCATTGTAGGGGTGCCTGGGTGGCTAAGTCATTAAGCATCTGCCTTCGGCTCAGGTCATGATCCCGGAGACCCGGGATTAAGCCCCGCATCGGGCTCCCTGCTCAGCGGGAAGCCTGCTTCTCCCACTCTCACTCCCCCTGCTTGTGTTCCCTCTATCTCTATCTGTCAAATAAACAAAATCTTAAAAAATATAAATCATAAAATCAGATTGTATACATCCCTAATTTTCCCCAGTTTCCACTTTAAGACTGCAGATGAGTTCAGAGTTCATGATGATGTACCCCCCACCCCCCAGGGTTAAGTCCTTAACTAAGGTGGAACAGATTTAACTTCATCAATAGAAAATAAGGCAAGCTGCTAGACTAACTTCTTAAAGGGTCACAATACATACTAGTAAACACAGAAGGCTCCTTCCCTCAACGCAATAGATGGCTGAGAATTACTACCTAAAAGGTCTGCTTCACTAACAGAGATCACTCCTTCCTTCCAGGCTGGTTATATGATCACACCCAGACATACACCGGCTCCTTCTACTTCTCTGGCACATGCTTTCTCCTCTCTTCAGTTTCCCTGTTCTTTGTACCCCTGGCTGAGAGATGGAAAAACAGAGCCTGACCAGAAAGGAAAAGGACTGCAATCAAGCAAGTACGTAACAAAACACAATCTAAACCGAGAAGGCACTGGAAACAAAAGCTTGGAAGAAGCCAGTTTCCTCATTTGTAAAATGAGAAGGCAAACCAGATAATTTTTAAGGTTCCTTTTTGCTTTTGCATTGAGAAATGTCTAATTAATAGTGATAAAAGAATAATATCCACTTAAACTAAGTTGTTTGTTAGTATTAAATCAAACAGACTAAAATCTTTATCAGTCAAAACAACTACCTTAGGTATTAAGTAAAAATCCGAATGTACTTAATAATAAATTGACTAAACTCTCAACCGTGCCTTGGTAATTCAGCCACTAAAATATGTGGAGATGAAAAAACCATTCTCATTATCTTAAAGAAGTATTAAATGTAGCCACTGGCTGACTAAGACTCTGTGATCTCAATGAGCCTTATTGAGTGACTACGATGGTATACATTCTCCAGAAAATTATCTTTCCTTATTAGAAGTAGAAGTAAGGTTTTCATTATTTTGTTTCCTAAATTTTCTTTCTTTTAAGGATTTTATTTATTTATTTGACAGAGTGAAACACAGCGAGAGAGGGAACACAAGCAGGGGGAGTAAGAGAGGGAGAGGCAGGCTTCTCACGGAGCAGGGAGCCCAATGCGGGGCTTGATCCTGGGTCTCCAGGATCATGACTTGAGCCAAAGGCAGTCCCCGAACAAACTGAGCCACCCAGGCACCCCTGTTTCCTAAATTTTCCATGAAAAATGTGTATTGCTATGTAATAAAAAATAAGAATTGCCCCAAAACGGGGGGGGGGGGGGGCGCACCGGGGTGGTGTACTTGGTTAAGTGCCAGACTCTTGGTTTCAGCTCAGGCCATGATCTCAGGGTCATGAGATTGTGCCTGAGTCCCACGTTGGGCTCCCTGCTCAATGGGGAGCCTGCTTCTCCCTCTGCCTGCTGTTCCCCCTGCTTGTGCGCTCTCTCTCTCTGACATATAAATAAGATCTTAAAAAACAAAAATTGCTAAAAAAAACTCCTTTATTTCAAGATCATTTGGATAGTATTCCTGCCCATCCAAACAATATTACTTTTCACTACATTTAATTATATAAAATATTCAAGCTTAATGATCTAGATATGTCTTTAGAACTACAAGTTTTAGGGGTGCCTGGGTGGCTCAGGTGGTTGAGTGTCTGACTCTTGGTTTTGGCTCAGATGGTGATCTTGGGGTTGTGGGATCAAGCCTCATGTTGGGCTCCATGCTCAGCAGGGAATCTGCTTGGGATTCTCTTCCTCTCCCTCCGTCCCTCGCCTACACAACTCATGTTCTCTCTCTCAAGTGGATAATAAATCTTAAAAAAACAAAAAACAAACAAACAAAAAAGAACCTACAAGTTTTGTATGAATAAGTAGGTTTTTTTTTTTTTTTTAAATATTTTATTTATTTGACAGTGAGAAACACAGCTAGAGAGGGAACACAAGCAGGGGGAGTGAGAGGGAGAAGCAGGCTTCCCGCCAAGCAGGGAGCCCGACGTGGGGCTCGATCTCGGGTCTCCAGGATCATGACCTGAGCCGAAGGCAGTTGCTTAACCAACTGAGCCACCCGGGCGCCCCAGTAGCTTTTTTTTTTTTTTTTTTAAGATTTTATTTATTTATTTGACACAGAGAGAGATTACAAGTAGGCAGAGGCAGGCAGAGAGAGAGGAGGAAGCAGGCTCCCCGGATGCGGGCCTCGATCCCAGGACCCTGAGATCATGGCCTGAGCCACAGGCAGAGGCTTTAACCCACTGAGCCACCCAGGCGCCCGAATAAGTAGCTTTTAACAGAAGATAAACTATGTTGTTTTTCTTAAAGACTTTATCTATTTGACAGAGAGAGCACAAGCAGGCAAAAAGGCAGGCAGAGGGAGAGGGAGAAGGAGGCTCCTCACTGAGCAGGAAGCCCAACAAGGGGCTCGATCCCACAATCCCAGGATCATGACTGGAGAAGGCAGATACTCAACCAAATAAGCCACCCAGGTGCCCCTAAACTATGTTTTTTAAATATAGAATAATTATGTTAATTAGTTAATAATGTCACACAGACTAAGCAATTACATGAATAGAGAGTCCTTCATTTCATTATTTGGGTGCTTTTAAGAGGAAAGAAAATACCTAGAGTTCTCTGTAACACCAAATCCCTTACAATCTCTTTCAGAAGACTCTTTCAACTTACTGTTATTAAAATTAAATAATTAGTTCATCTAAAATTAAACTAAAAAAGTTAAAATTATTATTTTTTATATTTTTATATTATTATAATTATTATTATTCTATCCTTCCACTCCTCTCTGCTTTAAAATATCTATTGTTTCATCAGAGAAAAAAACTAAACTGAAAGCCTGGCTTTAGCTCCAAAATACCATACCCACTCACTCCCTGTGTATGTTTATGCAAGTTTTGCCACCACTTACAGTCCCAAAGTTTGCCTTTCTCCCTTGGGCAGTCTCATCCTTCATAGGCTGACTCACTCAAAGGCTACCTCCTCCGGAGACCTCCCCCAGCAGGAAGTCACTCTCTGTTCAGAATCCCATCTACCTTTTAACAGAGTACTATGTGAGCTGACATTGTCACTTTTCCAATAGTCTGTAAGATCAACAAGTTGGACGGTGTTCTACTCACCTTTTACTCCCCAGCATAAACTTTGGAACCAAATTAATCTGGGTTCAAATGTGTTATCTTAAAAACAGTAGTCGGTCCTATTTAAAACAGATTTTTC
The DNA here is from genome assembly GCA_004023965.1 of Spilogale gracilis. Classification (NCBI taxonomy): domain Eukaryota; kingdom Metazoa; phylum Chordata; class Mammalia; order Carnivora; family Mephitidae; genus Spilogale; species Spilogale gracilis. Next base: position 106,491 of record PITA01005041.1, on the reverse strand, counting down.
ACTTAGATATAAATGTCTAGCACTCTTTTCATATTTTAGAAGACAATATAGAAAAAAAAAAACACTCCTCTTAGACATCCAGATAGCAAAAACAGTTCATAATAAATTCCACTCTGCCACTTGTTACCCTTTGACCTCATCAAAGTCATTCAACCTGAGCCATACTTTTTTCTCCTCTGTACACGAGAGTAACAGTACCAGCCTACCTCATAGATACACTGTGAGGACTCAATGAAAATACTGTACTAAGCAAAACAGCCCTCAGACACAGCAGCTGCTAATTTCCCTTCTTCTCCTTTCCACATCCTTTGTATGTCAAAACAGAAGACAAAAGAAATCAACGATTTACAAGAAACCACTCTCATCCATCCCTTCTCTTGTGAGCAGTACTTTTTTCAAAACAGACTTTACCTAGAATAATGAGGTTCTTTCCTCCTAAGAAAATACACTGTACATTTAAATAGGACCAACTAAAGAACTCCAAGTTGAATTCTGATTTGGACAGGGTTTATGAATCTTATGTAACAGAGCAACTCTTCATCTGCTCAGTGGCAACAGCCCACTGAACCTGGGTGGTATGGCTTAAGAACATCTGATTCCCTAGGCTACAAGAACTTAAAGACAGCTATAACTAATATACTCCTTGTAATAACAACTAACTTATGATGTTCCTATTCATTTATTACTTTTCTTGGATAATATTATAAGATGTCAACACATTTTAAGGAATCCAGAATCTAGAAATACTACCTCAGATATATACCCAGTTTCAAGAAGATCAAAACAGTTCACTGATTTTCTTTCCCCTTCTCCCTCAAGAGATTTCTAGGGACAAAGAGGAAAACAAATATTAAATTTAGGATACACAACCATGTGTGTCTGGGGTGGTAGGGTAGTGAACAACTTTATTTCAACATCCAATATATACCCATCACTGAGAGAGGCACATTTTATATATTATCTTATTTAATCCCCCAATCTTTAGAAACAGATACTATGATGCCCATCTTACAATGAGTAAGATTAAAGTCAAAGATATTTAACATCCACTAAACAGTGAAGTCACAATTCATACAGACTGACAAGAAACCCTACACTGTTCCCTCTAGATCACCCTGATTCTCAGCAGTACCACAAGATTATGAAACTGATTAAATTGAAAGCAGTTATAAATTTTTCTAACTCAAATTGGTATTAAATTTTATAGTATCTAGACTGAAATGAAAAGGAGAATGCAAAGTACCTAAGAACCAGAACAAACAAATTAAAGCCACAAAAGACATCTGCTACAGTGCAGTAACAATGTAGTTGTAACAATAATTTACTTTTTTTAGGGGCACCCGGGTGGCTCAGTTGGTTAAGCGACTGACTTCAGCTCGGGTCATGATCCCGGAGACCCAGGATCGAGTCCCACATCGGGCTCCCTGCTCAGCAGGAAGCCTGCTTCTCCCTCTCTCACTCCCCTTGCTTGTGTTCCCTCTCTGGCTGTGTTTCTCTCTGTCAAATAAATAAAATCTTAAAAAAAAATAATAATAATAATTTACTTTTTTAGGTCTTCCAATATTCACCAAATCATATCAAAGAAGATAATGCTTGAGTATACGCCACTTGTAATTCCTCAGTACTAAAATATTAGTTGGAATGTTTACAAATTTTAAGTCTTGAAATATACATAAATACATTTTTTTATTTAGTAGAGCTATGATAATTTCAACACGGAAGTTTAGCATACTTTCCTCTCAGCTACTTAATGGCTTATATCTGAAACTGTTGGGCGCCTGGGTGGCTCAGTTGGTTGAGTGGTCATGGTCCCGGAGTCCCTGAATGGAGTCCCACATCAGGCTCCCCCTGCTCTGTGGGGAGCCTGATATTCCTTCTTCCTCTGCCTGCCACTCCCCCTGCTTGTGTTCTATGTTAAATAAATAAAATCTTTGAAAAAAAATTAAAAAATAAAAGTGTTAAATACCATTTCTTGCAGCTATGACTCTAAGACATGCCATAGTATCACCACAAAAGAAGGAATTTTCTACTTCTGTTGATCATTAAGTACTATCTCTGATACTAAAACTCTATACCTTTACCGTACCTTTAACTTTTGAAAGTTCTTTCCTATCCCATTATCTCATTATCCTCATATCAAGCCTGTAAGGAAGTTGAATAGGTATTATTATTCCTATTTTACACTTAAGGAACAAAAGCAAAAGACAAGTTATTTCAACAAATAACTTCTTTTTTTGAGGGGGAGAGAGTTATTTGTTGAAAGTTATAAAGCTAGTTTTTAACAGAGCCAATTCTGAACCCCAATTATCAGTGTTGATTAGATCACAGTCCCTCGCTTTCCCTTCTTTAATGGGAAGTCTAGAAGGTTAAAATTTAATGAAAGCAACAACTACACTTAAATGGACTGAGGCGATACTTCTGTGATATTTTCCAAATAATCTAGGCATACTAATATATGTGATGCTATGTTTGCAAAAAAATTAGCTTAGTTAATAAACTTGTTGAACTGTGAAATCAGCCTTTTCCATGAGAAAAAAACACACCATGTATTAGTATTTGATTTTAGTTATTTTTATGCAAAACAATACAAAACACAGACAGTGGTTTCTCTAAAGACCTCAATACAAGAAAAGGCCCAATACTTTTTAAAAACCTTAAGTGTTTCTCTTAACTGAAAACAACTTGTAGGAGGTTTTATGTACACATATTTACCTCATTTGCCTACTCAATTTCCCACAAACATCAGCCAACCACCTCAGATTTACACCTAAGGTACTAACATATATACAAACGAAAAATAACAAAAGTGGCTGGAATCAACTTTTAAATAAATTAGTTAAAATTCATGTTTTATTTCTGAGAGGTAAACTGGTATTACCTACGGTCACTGAGACAAATGACAAACATTTCTTTAAAAAATGGGAAAAAGAAAGAGGAGCACCTGGGTGGCTCAGTCAGTTAAGTGTCTGCCTTCTGATCAGGTCTCGATCCCAGGGTTCTGGGACTGGAGCCTCGAAGCAGTCTTGCAGCACTGGCTTCCCTGCTCAGTGGGGGACCTGCTTCTCTCCCTGCCCCCATTCTGCTTCTACCCCCTCTCCCTCTCTCTCTTTCTCTGTCGCAAATAAATAAGTAAAATCTTAAAAAAAATTTTTTTTTCTTAATTTTAAAAAAACAAAGAAAGAGAAAAAGAAAAAGAATCTAATCCCGGGTAAACATTCCAACAGAACCTGGGATATTGTGAAATCTCCTTCTATACAAAATAATGATCAACAGTAAGCTAGTGAAGCTTTTTTAAGGGACAGAGAATAAACTAAGGGTAACCAACTCTCTGGGTTTGGCTAGATACAACAGAGTTCCTGGGACACAGAACTTTCAGTTTTAAAACCAAGATGAGGGGCACCTGAGTGGCTCAGTTGGTTGAGCGGCTGCCTTTGGCTCAGGTCATGATCCTGGAGACCCGGGATCGAGCCCCACATCGGGCTCCCTGCTCAGCGAGAAGCCTGCTTCTCCCTCTCTCACTCCCTCTGCTTGTGTTCCCTCTCTGGCTGTGTTTCTCTCTGTCAAATAAATAAAAAAAATCTTTAAAAAAAAAAAAAACAAAAACCCAAGATGAGTTGGCCACCCTTACTAAGGAGTAGAGAACACATCTGAATGTCTAGGTATTTGACAGCACACAGTTGAAGTTTTCTTAGCCACTCTCTCCCCCTCAAAAAAAGAAAATCGCAAATTCAATTCTATTTTTACCTCATTCAGGCCCCAGCGAGGAAACAGAAACAGGATGCATATTAGTAGTTAAGGAAGGGAGGCATACATTTTTAATGAGAATCTACTTTCGCGCATTAACTGACCAGGAACTTGGAAGTAATGGAAGACTTCCAGCTTTCACTTACTTCCACTATTTTTACAGAAGTGACGATTTGGGCTGAAATAAAGCCAAGATAAGATGTCCCACTCTTTGGTTCGTGTCAACCAACATTAATGTTTTAGCAGGGAAGAGAAGTTTTTCAGACCAAGGAAATGAGAAAGTTAAGTGTTAAAGAGCAAGGGCCAAATTGTCTTCCCTCCAGTATCTCAAAGCTAGTCAGAGTTTAGCATAAATTATTTGCATACATCAACCTGTAGATTAGAGTTTATCACACTTGATTAAACAATTTCAAGACTAACTGCCCCAGCTGTGTAGCAAAGCCCTTGGAAGCCACAGCAGTAAGATGACTCACCAACAGGCAGGTGTCTTAAGGTCTACGAATAATGGATGTCTACCTGGATGAAAACAAACGTATGTGCCCAAAAGACGATCTCATCCTGCTTGGCAAAGAGAGGAGAGAAACTAAAAAAACGGGTCAGTAGTACAGTACTTGTTTTATAATGGAAAGAACAGGACTTAGCTCAAAAGAAGAGACTTGTAATTCATGCAGCCTTTTAAAATGTCCCCTGTACATATTTTATATTCCAATTTTCACTTATCTGAAAGGTTCAACAGAATAAGATCTAAAAGGATAAAAATAAATTTTATAACCCCCAAATAAGAAATAACTGAAAGTGAGAACTGTCATACTGAGTTCAACTGTTTCAAGAAATGTGAAGTCAGAGTCACGAGAAAAATCAATCCATATTTAAACCCTCCTATTATATTTAATGACTTGATGTCAGTTTCTACTCAAGTGAAAATTAGCAGTTGATGTTTGAGTTCTAGTTCATCGACGTATTTCCTCATTGAAAACTGACACCATGCCACAGTTAATAAGATATGGGTTTATAAATATGGAGTTTAAAAGAAACTTACCCTTTCCCTTTGTGCAGCTCTGACTTTCAACCCAGTTTCTATAGAAACAGGAGGATAAGTGCCAGTGCCAGAAGTCTGCCAATTAGAACTCATCTTTTAGTTGCTGAATAATAAAGTCATATCCCAAAGTCGGCTATAGGTTTTTGATTGTCAGTAGTTCCTAAAAAGAAACCCAGGAGGAAAAGAAGATGTTTAACCAATTGTTGTACTTAAATATTCTCCCTCCTTTAAACTTGGCTATTAAAAAAAGTGGAGGAGGTTGATCTAATACTATACACGTTAAAAACATTTTATTAGAGCTTCAGATATCTCTAAACTTAAGGAGTACTAAACTGAAGAAAAGGTGTCTTTGAAGGTTCAAAATACCTTTACACCCACACACTGAAGAAAAAAACCACTCAGGTATCACAGAAATAAAGTACTGTCAACCACCAAACCTTAAAAGTTGGATGAATTCATTCTTTTTTTGTGAAATGTACTTTTGTAAGATTAGAACACTGCAGAGGGTAAACTTCACAAATAAAGTTTGTCAGGATCGTAAATGATGATATAGCTTAAGTCTCTATTAAAAACAAACATCTCAGGTCTCAGGAGAATCTATAAATCAAAAAGGAACCCTAGAAAAGTTTTCTGGAGAAGCTGACATTGCTTGTGCTAGATGAAAAATACCTCCAAAGCATATATGCCAATGTAAAAAATAAAACACTGTGGAATGTGAATAATCTTGCTGCATTTCTTCATTTGAGATCAACAGAATTGCTTGGTGAATGTTTTTTAGAGTCATTTATCATAAAAATTTAAACAGTAGGGGCGCCTGGGTGGCTCAGTTGGTTAAGCGACTGCCTTCGGCTCAGGTCATGATCCTGGAGACCCGGGATCGAGTCCCGCATCGGGCTCCCTGCTCGGCAGGAAGCCTGCTTCCCCGTCTCTCACTCCCCCTGCTTGTATTCCCTCTCTGGCTGTGTTTCTCTCTGTCAAATAAATAAAATCTTAAAAAAAAAAAAAAAACAGTAAAAATCATTCCTGTATCTAAACTGATATACTGCAATTTAGAGTCCTCCCTGACCATTTATACTCGACCACTCCCTTTAATATATGAATCTTAATACTTATTATGTTGCACAGATTAATATGAATTAGATTCTTGATTCTTGTTGCTATATGAGGACAATCAGTTTATATATGAAGTTACTATCATATTACAATTAAAAACCAAGGCAATGCAAACCTACTCCTCCACCCTGTCTACATCCACCTCTGTAGAGAGATCTAAACCTACCTCTACCAAATTTTCTAAAGTATAGGGCAGCTATCAGCAAATGGTGTCTCAACTATCCTCACCCATGTCTGCAAAAAATAACATATTCTATCTCACAATGAAAGGAATGGACTAGAACAGAATAGGAAGAGAAAAAAGAAAGAAGCATAACAAAATAAGCAAAACCCAACCAAGACAGGTCAACAGCAACCCCTCTTCCTGTGTTGATGACAAAGACCTCTAGTAATTTCCTGGTCACCAGAAGCTCACTACCTAAGAACTCTTTGTTCCTACTTTTCTTGATGAAAATAGTTTCTGAATGCTTTAAAGTAAATGGCATATACTAATGAACAAATCAGAAAATCTTACCCATGACGAGTCAGATTGTAATCATCCATTTTTACCATAGAGAATATTTATGTATCTACATCTTAAGCATTGCTTCTTAAACTTTAAAGTACACACAAATTACCTGGGAATGTCATTCCACACAATGGGTCAGGGTGAGACCTTATACTTCCATACTTATAACAAGTTTCCAAGAGATGGTTATGCTACTGGTCTGAGGTCCACACTTTAAAGCTTTAAAGATTAAGGTTTCTGGAAGACTAAGCAATATATATATATATATACACACACACACACCATACTCTGAAAGTTTTTGGTTTTGATTTTTAAAAAGTGCTTAAGAAGCTGATTGTGTGTGTTCCTGAATTTGTTTAAGGTCTGTTTCTAGAGCAATGGTTCTCAGCACTGGCTACATATTAGAATCATCTGGGGCACTTAAAACAAAAAAAAAATAATACCAGGACCTTGGCAAAGTCCCACTCCACCTAAATCAATTTAAATGAATCTGAAAGAGTGATTTCCAGGTACTGGCACTAAAAAGTTCTTCAGATGATGCTACCGTAGAAGCTAATGTAGCAGAAACTGTGTACGACTATAGTGGAAGCTCTGCTGACAATGGGCTAAAAGCAGAAAGAATAAGAAACGACATGTTGAGGAAATAAGGATAAACTAGGAGGAAGACTGCTTTGAAATCTCAGGGCGGCCAGCAACTTTGAACCTGAAGAAGAAATACACTCTACTATGGTTATTTAAATAAAAGAACACTGTTGATCTCTGGACAAGAACACTTATGGTCTTATAGTGAATATGAAATGCTAATATATCTTCAGAGGAAATAGTATCTTTGGCTTGTCAATAGCTGAAAGATTTCCTATGTTGAATTACTTAGATTGCATCTGTCTTCAATTAGTGTAGCTAAGTAATTCTTCAAATATTTGCATACCTATTATCTGCCAGGCATTGTACTAGATGTTGGGAATAGTTGAAGAAAATTTGTGTTACTTTCCTGAGACAGGTAGTCAAAACCTGATCAAATCACATCACTCCGCCTCCTTAAAACTTTCAAGGGCTTTCAATTGCATTCAGCATTTGTCCTTGGCAAACTGGCCCTTACAGTTCACTATCTCCCTTCTTCCACCAGAATGTCAGCTCTATGAGAAAAAAGAAACTTGTCTGTTTCCTTCACCAATATACTCCAAGATCTGGAATAATTCCTGGTACATACCAGATACCTAAATATTTGAAGAATGAATTAATTATACACTAATTAAAGACAAACCCAGGTTACATAATCCAAAACGGGAAATCCTTCAACCATTTAGAAGTCAAAGATACACTCGACTTTATAATTGCATTCTGTCTCCATCCTATCAGTAACCTGCTTAAGAGACAGTATATACAGGTGCCAGTTCATTCATGATAAACAACTTGCTCGTATACATACACATACACATAATCCTAAAATCATTTTCATTTTAATTTAGAATTGACTAAATTCACATTATTTTTTGATTAACATCTGAAACCTCAAGGATATCTCAATCAGTTTCTGGTTGTATATTCCCTAGCCAAAGTCACAAAACTTTCTTGGTATTCCTTTAGCATTTTATCAACTTTTTAAAGAGTGGTCCTTCTTATAGACTGTTGTAAGGCAAAAATCACATACTAAGTTACCTTGAATTCCTTGGAAAAATAATTACACGACTATAAAAGTTACTTAAATGACAATTTTAAGTGGTAAGTTCCACGGTGTTTGCAGTTTCATTCTGCTTGTCTCTGTAACAGCTTTGAATTTATCTTGTGGAAATACCTCCTCTCAGCCTCAGAGACAGAACACTAATCTGGCTCTTCTCCTTGGGATTCTTTTCCACACCATCTCCCCTTCCTATGCCCTTTATATGGCATTACCCCCAAGTTTATACTTAGCACTCTACTCTCTGTGGGCCAGTGATGCTCAATATGTGGCCAATGACCACAGACCACATCAGAATCACTGTGGAAGCTCATAGAGGAACGACTCTCAGGCCATGCCAGCCCTAACAAATCCCACGATTCACGGGGTGGGAGCCAAAAGCCTGTATGTTTCTCAAAAACCACAAGTGGTGATACACTCTGTAGTTTGAAACCCACTGCCCATTTTCTCAAGTTTGCAGCTTTATCCCATTCCAACCTCCAGAAAAAAGCAGTAAGGTATGACAGTACAGCAAACCAAGAACTCTAGCTGAAACAAAGACCTGGTTGGAACCCTGGCTCTATCAATTCTAGCTGCCAGATTATGATCTGTAGTGAAATTTATCTGAAACGATGCATAAGCCCTGGCAGAATGCTTGGCCTAAAGTGGGTATTTAATACATGATTGCTATTATTAGTACTGTAGCTTTCCATCAACCTGTCTCAAACTGATTATGTATCCTCACTCCCCACCTTCCTCCAATGGCCTTGCCTTTCAGGATTCCCTCCCTATTTCTGTTGACCTGAACATTTTACAAGTTTTCTGGGCTCCAGCCTGTTCAACTTTTCCACTGATCAACAAGCTGTTTTATTATTCATGGATCTCAATCCCAATCTCCCTCATCATGCCACATTCTTCCCCAGCTAACAAATTATTTGGTAAAGTTTTTCTTGACTATCCCAGCTTAAAGGAACCTTTAAGTTCATATACTCATAGACTCATATCACCTGTAAAAATCCATTAGCAATTAATCAAAAACTGCCCCGTGACATCTCTCTTAACAACTGTCTTAAACTATGAATTTCCCCCAATATTTAACCACTTACTTGTTTATATCTAGTTTCCCCAATTACTGTGTAAGTTGCTGACATGGGTAGAGATTATTTGATACTTTCGTCTATATGCTCAGCACTTTACTTCTTAAGATACAGTCAGCATTCAAAAGATTATACAGAAACTCTACCTGAAAGCTTAATGTTACAACATTGGAGTAAAAGTATGTTAAGTAATTGGACCTCAAGGTCAAAATCTCTTCTTAGCTGCTAAGACAATCTTGTCTGAGGTTTGAAGGAATAATGTCATTCAATAAATTGCTTGGGAACCGAAGGGAAATGATAGTGGTGGTCGGATAAGCCATAATCAGATAAACCATTGTAAAAAGAAAAACAGATGCTGCAACCAGCCAGAAGCACTAACTTTACTGCCTCAGATAAACAGCTTGTAAATAATAATGTGACTTAAGCTACAGAAGGGGCAATTTATAAACTCTAAATTGTATTATTAAAATCTGGTACTCCCTATTTTCACTTTAATACCCACAGCCAGGCTTTTCAAAATGAGCACAAGTCAATTCAGAGGTGTTCTTGGAATAATTTCCTTTATAGTAGAACCCTAAATTTAGACCATAAGAAAGATACTGAGAAACCACACAAAGAACTCAAAAAGGCAAGTCCCAATTTATAAAACTAGAACTGTAGATTTAAAGCTCAGCCCAATTAATAATTTTTCCTTCATGGTGTAGCTCGAAATAAAATGATTTCACAAGTAGTTTCAAAAGATGGTCATGCTGTGTACCCTTCCATTTTGCATGATATGGCTTCATATACAAATAAATAAATGTTCTATTTGCAAACTTTTCTTCTTGTTCTTGAGATGAAACCCGAGACCTTAGGAAGATACCAAACATGTAGAAATATGCAGTGTCACACAATCTTCCTTAAATCATTACAGTGATTTAAAATACTTGCTTATAAGTTGGAAAAACTACTTAATGGGCTTTCAGTGTGGACTAGCCAGAGAAAGAAAGTACACTGGAAACTGACATTTCCAACAGGTATTCAACGTCTGAAGAAATGGAGGTGAGATCATCTAGCAGTTTTAGATGACCACCAAGTCATAAGCAGGTTTTAAAAACTTGTAAGTCACAGTGACAAACTGAAAAGCAAAAACACACACAACTGCACTTCATCTTGCCCTTTCAAGAGGTGAAAAACCAGAATTTTGTGAAAAATTCAACATTTCAACCACATTTTAAATAAAGGAAACCTAGTTGTATCATACACTAAAAAAGCCATGCTTATATCAAGTTGTCAAAGCCTCATACCTCATTAACTTGGGGGTACAGGGTGAGGGATTGGAAGGGCTCAGAAGGCAAATAGGACTAAATGGATAACAAAAATGGTAGAGCAGACAAAGGCCAAATTTCTCCTAACACTGCCTATTCACTTCCCTAAAACTGTCATTGCCCATTTCCATAATTCAATCTCTTTGCAAGCCAAGAAGAGAACTAACCATTTGGTTAAATTATCTATAATCCCATCTGACGGTACTTTTTTTGGTATGCTATATACTAACCCACAAGTTTGCAGTGTTTGTAATGGCAACATCTTACAGTAGCAAGTTCTTCCAGTACCAATAAATCACCACAGAGGGTGAAGGCCGCAGTTAATGGAAAATGTCCAAACTTTAAAGGACATCAGGCTGTAAATCCCAAACCCATAACCAGGGTTTTAATACTTTTGGCTCCCACAACAGAAAATTTTTTTCACGTTACATTTAAAAAATAGATATACATATAAACACCAAGTACAACAGAAGTTCTGGCCTAGAATTTTTCAAAGACAACACTTTGGGGAGGAGCGGAAGCTAGTAATGGCCACAGAGCGCCTCAAGACTTCCAATCAGAGAAACAATACCCCAAGCAGTAAAAGCCCTCACCCTGTTAATCAAATGCATTTTTGACCTCTAAAAACACTCTTACCTGTTTACAAGAGTTTATACAGCTGTTTGCCACTGGAACACCACCTTGCAGAGTATAACCGTGCCATCCTTTGTTGATAATCACCTGTTGCCTAAGTAAGCATCATCCCGCATGGAGACAGACAGCACTAGGGCTCTTCCATCCGAGGTTAAAATTCAAAACAAGCCCAACAAGCCTGCATTTCAAGGTGGTCTTCGTCTGCAACTAGTTAAGTTTAAAACTGGCAAACAACAATGGTGTCTGAAGCCAATGGTGCAGCACTGCTGGCTTCCTCTTGAACTCCAGCGTTGTCACTGTGCACCGAAGTCTCCTGCTGCAAACAGGGGAGTTGTTCTCCTGTACTGGGCACAGCTTCCAAAGCTCAGGAGCCCCTGTACAGGATAACGCAGGAACTAAAGGCAAACACTTTCTCCTCCTTAAGGATGCCTCCATTTTTTCCTCACAATCTGTACTACCAACCGAAGTGACTGGGCCTGAGTGTGCGCGTTCGTACCTATGAAACCGTCACGGTGCATGCACATCCAAGGCATGTGGAACCACAGGTCAAATAAGGCACAGATACCAAGTAACGGTTCTAATTACAAACGCTAGCTCTCAGGAACTCTTCATCCATTCAGAACTAAACCCATCACTGCATAACTCTGGTAAGAAGCCCCTGGAGATGGAGGAGCTCCTCAAATGTGTCAGGAAAGGCTTTATTAACATCATCATTAACATTTTAAAAAGCAAACGGAGCATTTCTCCTTCTTTTGGCAATTTGGTGCAAATGTTAAGTGCAAGATAAAGCAATTTCAAACTTTTCTTCAAATTAAAAATGAAACTAAGGCCAAACGTGACGGGTGAACAAAATAAATCAAAACTTAAATTTCAGCAACTCCGGCTCTTCAAACCAGCAAAGCCCCCGACTCGTGCACTGTGGTGAGGCTTACGGTGCTTGCCCCGGCTTCTTGTGTGCCAGCAAACAGCACCATTTCCTCATCAAGTTGAGGACTGAGAGGCAAAGGATCCCCTTCGCTGCAAACAAAGGGGGTCACAGTAACACTAGTGATCCTTCAGAATTGATACACCGTGATAGTCAAAATGATGGTCTCCCTGCTTCTTGCTCAAGACATACAAGATCTGAGCAGCAGCAAGTACCCCCTCGGCTGCAAACAAAGGGGTCAAAGGTTTGCCGTCAATTCACTTCCAGGCAGAAAAACATTTTCCTCAAAAGAAACAATTTATTTAGAATAAAACAAAAGCAGCTCAACTGTGAGCGCACGTTTGAGTGACAGCTACTTTTAAGCTGTGTGAGCCATAAAAAGGGTTTTTCTTTACTTTTCCAGAAATCTTGTGTACACAGCACAAAGCAAGAGGTCATTTTTTTTTCCACTTAAAACACCGGCATTGGCATCACAATAGCAGATACACAACTTTAAGCTGCCATTTTAGTAAAATGCACAAATACTAAACAGATTAGCTTTCTTCCATCAAGAGGCCCATGTAAACTCCACATAAGCCACAACTTCTCTTCAAAAAGGTCCATTAGAGCTTTGAATTCCATATCTTCAATCCGCAGTTCACCAGTTTTGCTTGCGGGGGGGGGAAAAAAAGGTTATTCAGTACAAATGTTTACAATATTAAAAATATATATATTTCCCCTATGCCATTATAGATGAACATAACATTAACAACACCTTCCTGGATAGTCCAGCTCAACTTCAGAAAGCACCAATAATACCCACTGGCACATACCTTGAATGAATCTACTGTATGAATAGACAAATAACAAGTAGAACAACAGGGTGGATTTTTTTAAGGACTGCAATTAAGCAAAGATCACAGGTTTGAAAAAAACCCTTTATACTCATGTAACTGAGTAAAACTTGTCAAAAAATTTCAGAAAAAAAGGAAGTTTATTATAATCAATTTATGATCAATATATTTTAAATATAACTTAAAAAATGAAACTAAAAAAAGGTGGAGTTTAGTCAAACCTTTACCCCCTCTGTTTTCATTCCATAATTTATACGGAACAATCCAGAACTATTCCTTTGTAAAAAGCGGTCAAGATACAAAGCCATTTAAAAATCCACCTTCATCTGTGTTCCCAAAGACAGCAGCTGTTCTTTTAAGAAAACTCGTAAGAACAATTGCTAACAGCCAAAGAACATTTTTAGGACTTTTACTTTTCAACTATTTGTATCAAACACAGAAACCTTTTTATTTAGCTAGACAGTTCGCTGTGGTTACCTGAAATCATTTTCTTCCTTTCAGGACATTATTATAACCAGAATGTTAACAGGGTCAGCTCCACTTCCCTTCATGTTCTCATACCTGTCATCTCAAAACCAAGCACTGCAGCAGAGACAGGAAAAAAAAAGGTCCCAAAATTCTCTCCAAAACTTTTCACATAAAAGGTCATTAAGGCCCTCTTCTCAAGAGGATTTCCTAATTCTGTTACCAGAGTTTTTGGTGCATGGTTCCTGTATGGACCCAAACTGCAGTTCAAAAATGCACCTGCGTAACAAGCAATTTCATGGTCTAAAGAACATGGATTTCAAATTTTAAAAAGCAAAACAAATAATGTCAGTGAAAACCTGCTCATAAAATTTTTAAATAAACCTAAACAGTGTTTGACTCTGAAAGGAACACACAGACACCTCACTTTTCCTACTATATCTCAAATGATCTACCTGAATTAAGGGTCAGAATATGTTACCTTCAAAATGTGACAAAAAGCTTATACCAGCCAGAGGATGGACATTTTAAGATGTAATCCTTAGAGGGAAAACCCTACCTCCAGAGTCCAAGCATACACGTTAAACCAGGAATGTAAATTTCTGTATGGAAAACTCTTTATAGGAATCCTGGTTACAACCAACAAAATAATCTTTAAAAACTGGCTAGGAGATGAATGACTGCTTAATTTTCCATAAACTTTGAAGTTGTGATCTAAAAGTCTTAATTAGCTTGATGTTTTTCACCAGTAATACTTAAAATCATTAAATTATATACTGAAATTTTCTTTGCATTCATTTCAACAGAGTTCCAAAAAAATCAATTTAGCTAAACGTTTTTTGTTTTTTGTTTTTTTAAAGTAAAAGAAACAAGTGGTTGTTACAAAGAACATCCAATATTGAGATTACGAAATTCTGGCTATTAAGAATTAGAACCAGATAGCTTTAGACTCTTGCTTTCATTCCATCCTGAAGGCTTCAAATAGTTTAACAGTATTATGAACCTGCACAACAGAATGGGCAACACAAATAAATTCATCTGAATGATGGCACTCTGTAGGTAAGCACCAAACAAAACATAATTAATTATTTCTAATACATACATGTAGAAATGGTATCAAGCCATTGAATGTAGAAATGGTATCAAGCCATTGAATTTCAAAAACACAGAAGCACAAATTGCCCAGATCTAACAAAAGCCGCCATGTCAGATAAAGATTCAAATAAACAAACATGGAGCAAAAACCACAGTATTCTTTGTTGTCAAATCAACTTAAAAAAAAAAAAAAAGGAAAATGGGAAAAACCACACTTTGGATTAGAGTAAAAGTAAATGTTATGGACGTCACTCTCTAAAAGAGCAAAATCATCTGTCCAGCTTTATCAAAAGATATTCAAAAGTTAATGGTTAGTGAGATTATTTAAACTGGAAAAATGTATCTAGCCAAACTGTACTTTGACCCCACGTATGCACAGACTGCAAACCTGCATTAGTTTCTGAACAGCATCTCCTCCATATTAGTATGCCAAGCACAGCTTTTAGCAAGTCTTACTTGTAGGATTTCAGATATTTTTCCTATAGGCACACCAAGGACCTTTGTGCTCATTGCCTAGTACCTTCCTTCTGTCAAAATAGCTAGTTTTTCCAGTTTAAAAACAAAACAAAACAAAACCCCACAAAGACCTCCCAACTTAAAAATAAAATTTATATATGCATAGTGAAAACCGAAAAGGATGACACAGCAGTGATGAGGATTTCATGCTGACATGCATTAGACACCTGTCATAACGGAAAATAAAAAAATTACATGACATTTCCCTGGGTTATTATTGGTGCCATTTCAAAACTACCAGCTTTGATAACAGAAAGAAAACAGTTGGGTTCTGCCAGGCTTTCTATAAGTCACTTTCACAGAATAGAAACATGACCATGATCCAAAAGGTCCTAGAGTTTCTAATCATAATTAAATATCAAGGGCCTTAGCTAAAGTCCTCAGCATTTAAATCAAGGGGGGTAAATATACTTACTAATGACCTGAGAAACTAGGGGTGAGGACAGAGGGACAGATCAAAGAAACAAGACAAAAAGAGAATCATCCATTACTGTTATGCAGCAAAAGCCCTTAAGAATCTTCAGCTTTGAAAAAAACTGTGAGGGTGGGTTAAATTATTCTGTATTAATTTCAGGTGCTTGGGAAATAAAACAATAAAAAGAGGTTTTCCTACACTGACATTTCAGTTTTCTGTGGTTGGACACTAGTGAAAATATTAAACACAAAATTTCAGATATTCAACATTTTCAATAATGTAATGTCATCGCTACTGTTTATATATGAAAGTAAAAATACAGGCAAAATTTAAAAAGAGTATGTCGAAGGCATTTCACGATGACTTTAAAAATTTCTGCAATCCAGATATGGCTGATTAATGCCCACTAAAACAAAAGCTGACTTATGAGCCTGCAGACAACTCTTCTTTCTATTATTGAAATCAGAAATTTGCATGGATACAAAAAAAACTCATCTTTGATGAAAAGCGCTTAAGTTTTGAAATACGCACAATTAGACCTGTACCTGCTATACCTCTCTGAAAGTCAGTAAAAACACCACCACACACCAATAACTAACCAAAGAATTCTGATTTTAAAAAACACCTACTCACTTCTTGCATACTAGCATAAGACATAGATGGTTTGTAACCTACTCCTCAATTTTTACTGAACAGTTACAGCTACAAACCAAAAGTGCATATACGGGATACAGAACTTAAGAACTAATGATAAAAACGTGTATGATAAAGCAAACTCTCTGGGAATAAATCATGTACTTTAAGAGAAATACTCAAATACCTGATTAAAATAATTACACTGCTATACAATTTACCAGCTTGTAGTTTTAAGATTCCTGATCAAATTTCAGCCACACAAATAACATTTCTGGTACAGGAATTATTTACCGACATACCAGTCAAGCCACTTTTAGGTGTATATTATCAAAGTCAGTGGGTTCTTCTCCAAATCCCCAACTTCAAAATTTGGGGTTTGTAACTCTGAGGATTTTTTTTTTAAGCTCAAGTTTAAAAAAGGGGAAAGAAAACCAACCAACAACAAAAAAAACTAAAGAAAAAAAGAGGAAAAAAGTTACTCATAAGAGTAGGAACTCCTAATTAAAATAAATCCATCTGCCTGCTACCTTCAGGGCATCCCTTTCACTTAAAATAATAGCTAAACTGTCCTGACTTCTACCTTAAAGGTTTATAAAAATATAAAAAAGAAAAAAAGCTACAACTAAACAAACTAATTCAAAAGGAAATTTCATCTGATGCTGTATCCCATTACACATCACAAACAGGAACCATGTCAAAGTAGTAAATACAAATACACATGGACTTTAGGACGCACCACGGACAATGATCATGACCAGGTAATCTTCTTCAGATTTGGCCAGTGCCTTGGCAGGGGAATCCAGGAACTGCTGGGAGAACTCACAGGGTGGGAAAGCATGTAGGACCCCGGTGTTTTCCTTGTCTTTGTTGCCCCCCACAGGGAGGCTTATCACCCCAGCGGCCTGCTTTTGCTTTAAATAGGACACAAGGTTCCTAAGTGGCCTCTGAGTAGAAGTGGCAGTGTCTGATGTGGCTGAGGAAGAGGAGGACCTGCTGTCAGAACTTCCAGGCACTGCCAGAAGAATAGCATAACCATTGGGCCCTGCCACTTTGATGCGTCGAGTTACTTCATCCAACTTTGGCTGGTCCAAACGAAGACGCTGAGTGATCTTGAGCTGGGCTACTTTGCCTCCAGTTGAGCCCTCCACAAGAAGACTACTAGCCACTTGGAGGTCACCCTGCAACAGATGCATGTTGGAAGGAAAGTTGCTGTTCTTCAACAGAAGCATGCCCTGCCAGGCCAAACAGAGTTTGGGAGAGGCTGCAGCTGTCGGGGCTGTCCCACCATCCTGTTTCTGGGAAGGGGACTTTAGCTTCGAGGAAACAGTGCTGGTACTGGGTGCATTCCCATCAGACCGGTCTTCTTTTTTCAGAGGGCTTTTTCCCTCAGTGGGAGCAGTTGTCCGATGCTTCCTATCCCGTTCTGCTGATGCAGAGTTTTTACGGTCTCGCTTGTCACCCTGGCTCTTCTCCAAACTACCTCTTCTGTCTCTGACTGGAGAGGGCCTTTCCAAGATAAGAAGACGGGAAGATCGATCATTGTCACTGTTGTAGCGATCCCGGCTACTGCTCAACTCTGGGCTGCGGTCGGGAGAAAGAGCACAGTGACGTTTTCGGGGACGGTCACTCTCAGGAGACCTATCCAGGTGCCGGCCCCCACTCTCCTCAGGCAGCCTTCGCTTCCTAGGCTGGTCTCTGCTGCTGGGAAGATCTCGCTCACCTCTGTCCCGGTCCAAGGACCAGCCATCTCGCCTGCGATCCAGGCTATCCAGTGGCTCATAAGCAGGCACAGCAGTAGCTGCAGTCCGAGTGCTGCGCTCACGGACTGGGGGTGGGGGTGGCACCCAGTCAGAGTCAGGATAAAGGTCTCTATCACGATCTCTGTATAGTAAGGGTGGTGTCCTATCCCGAGCACCCCTCAAAGGGTCAGGTGCTCGATGTCCAAAAGCATCTGTCACCAACTCATAATGAGTTAAGGGCAGAGGCTGCAAATATTGCTGCTGGTAACGATGTTCTGTATCTGCAAAGTCTACTCTAAGGCGACGATCTGGGCCACCAAGTGGGAAGCCACGCATATGGGTCCAGGCAGCATGAGCGGCATCAAGGCTTTCATACTGGATATAAGCCCAACTATCACCTTTGCGGTAATCTATAGTGCGAATGGTGCCAAATCGGTCAAACTCTCGTGCCAGGGCAGCAAGAGGCACCCAAGGTCCCAGACCACCTACCCAGAGGCGGGTGGTGGGTGTAGCTTTACCATAACCAATTTTGATAGGATTCCGAATAATAATTTTGCCGGACATTGCCAGTTTGGCCCGGTGAGACATGTCTAGGTTCTCAAATTTCAGAAAGCCATAGGTACTGGTCTGGCCTCGAGAAGGCCTCTTGATGTCTACCTCAGTGATGACTCCAAAGCGATCAAAAGCCCTTCTTAGATCACTCTCTGTCACAGTGATGTCTAGGTTGCCCAAGAAAAGCGTCCGGTTAGCTCGCTGATCATCCTCGGGTGAGATCTCATCCACTTCACGGAAAGGCGCAGCACCTGCTCCAGCTCCCACCCTTGGCTCAAGACTGTATGCTGGGCGCACTCTCTCATAGAACGGGTAGTCCCGTTCTCTCTCCAGCTCACGGGGCAAGGGTGGCGGAGGTGGTGGGGGCAGGCGGCCAAGAGCCAACTGCTGCAACCGGTAGTCTCTGTATCCCAAGGCTGCGCCACCAGGGGAAAGTGATCTCTGGCCTCCACCTCCTCCAGCGGGGTGCCGGTGTCCACCTACAGAGGCCCCGACCACGCTGGCTGACGGAGGATAAGTATCTTTGTCTAAAGGGGAGCGACTGCGGCGCCGGCTCACATACACAGCTTCTATCTTCAGGGGCCGGTCATAGAGCACCAGGCGGCCTCGGGCATGCTTGGCCGCCCGCGCGTCCTCTGGCCGCCGGAAGTTCACAAAGGCTACTCGCTCATCCCCGCTGCCAGAACCCGAGAGGTGACTGATTTTGACACTTACATCACCGAAGCGTTTGAACTCGTGAAACAGTCCGTCCTCCACCGCTTCGTCACTCAGCTGGGACCCCAACTCGCTTATCTTCAGTGTCTTGTATTCCCCGCCATCCCCGCCGCCAGGAGCTGAGGAGGCGGCCCCAGAGGAACGTGACTCCCCGCCTCCACCCCGGGAGCTGCTGCGCGACTCGCCCCCGCCCGAGGAATTTTTGGTGCTTGGGGAGCTGTAACTATGCAAGCGGCTACTGGAGCTGCCTCCACCAGTGTCATACTCGCGGCTGCCACCACGGCTGCTGGACTTGTCCAGATGAAGGCTGCGCCGCGACCCGCCGCCGCTGTCGGTCTTTCCGCTGCTACTCCCATTGCTGCCACCAGAGCCCCCTAACTTCTTGCTCCGCTCCCCGCGGGAAGTCGAGTCCTCACCTCCACGGGAGCGTTTGGCCTTGACTGGAGAGCGCTCTTTTCCCTTCATTGTTGCGGGTCGTCGGAGGTCGTCTCCGCGGAGATGATTAACCCGCCGCCCCGCGCTCGTTTCACACAGCGGAACCGCATGCCGCCATCTTGGACTCCGCCGCGGCAAAGGATCCCGCCCCGCACTCCTCATTGGTCAATTGGCTCCTCTCTTCTGCAGTCTCATTGGGAAAACGATTTGTCTGTCTTTACATCTCCCCGCGCTCCGGAAAGGCGCCCGCCCAACCACTGTTATTGGGTTCCCAACGCCTCAGGCTGAGCACTTCATTGGTTATATTTGTTGTCCATCTTAACGGTTCCTCGCGCCAGGCTGTGGCTCCGCCCCTCGCACTCTAGGGTCACCTGACCCAAACTCTAGAGGCGTTGATTGGACAAAAAGTCTGCCCTGTAACGGTACTTCTAGCGCGGTAAAAGCAGAGATCCCACCTCCTCATTCCTTTCATTGGTTTGTGACTCCGGTCCTTTAACTCAGTATTTGGGAAGTCGGGCCATCTGTTCTGGCGTTTTTTCCGAGAGGCCCGCTTACAGCGTTCTCGCGAGAGAGAAAGCGCTCCCTTCCCCGACCTCTTCTTTCAACTCCTCGGGCGGCTGAAAGAAGTTTAAATCTGATTGGATGTTGACGAGGAAGTTGATAGGCTGAAATAACTGTCCATCACTCGCTTAAAGGGGTAGACTCGTATACTGAAGAAGCTGACTGAAGGTGAAAGAGTAGAACACGCGCTTGCTGTGCGACGTCACTAAGACGTCGCGAGAGGGTGACCTGTGCTAGCTCCGCCCCTTCGCGCTTTCGGCGTTCTCTCCTCTAACGTTTATCTCGTCCCGCGAGGTTCTCTGGTGTACCTCGGCCCCTGGAACTCGAAACTTTTGGGCCGCGTACCTATTATCTGTCTGGGACAAGAGGCTGTCGGGGCGAATTCCTCAGGAAGGCGGCCCGGGGCGCCCAGCAGACACCATCTTAGTTCCTCTGGCCTCAGAAAAGCCTGAAAAAGCTGGGGTCCGCGGGGCAGGCTGGCCGCGACTTCCCAGTTCGCCAAGTGCCGGTCCCACTAACGCCTGGGGTTCTCGGGGACCAGCAGCCGAGAGGCGGCGCGGCGGAGCTGCAGCCGTCGCCCGGGGCCCGGATCTCTTTGGCATTCCCCGGCTCCAGCCCAAGTACCCCGCATAACTGGAGGGCGGGGCTGGGGGGTGATGCCCGCCGCCGGCGCCCTCCCAGTTTGCTGTTGCGGAGTCGCGTGCGTTTTGGATTTTGTCCAAGATCCGGCGATCTAGGTCCGTTCGCCTAGTGTATGTAATGGTCCTCCCGGTTCAATGGTAGTCAAGTTGACACTCCAGAGGCAGATGTGTCGCGTTTTTTCTGCAGCTTCTCGTACCTCCCGGCGACATGTTACTGTAAGACCCCGGTAGCATAACTACCCCGCCTACTCTCCACAGGAACCTCTTTGCCTCCTTCGGGCATCATCTGCTTCAAAACCCAACTTTCATTAAGGTAAATAAAGCACGTGTGCCAGGTGCTGCTCTTCGTCAGGTGAAGGGAGGAAGTGCTGAGTTCCTTTTTGCCATCCTCCCAGGTCTCCCGGCCGAGGTTATGAGAGTCTTTATGTTGATCCTCTCCTCTGCCACTTCTTTCAAGTTCAGTATGTAGGAGAGAATGAGATTTTTAAACATAAAACATTTGTCAAGGTAATAGGAATTGTCACCAAAACCTAAGCTTGAAAGCTGTGTTACAGTTAGGACAGCCACATGTTTAGCCCTGCCTTAGCCATCCTCTTTCTAGAAATCTTGAGGAAGGTGAATATAAATTTTATCTCTTGATTTCATCAAAGAAGCTTGAAAAAAGCCTAATATGCAAAAGCATAAAAATCCGTGTGATTTTAGTATGTAGACTTACTCGGTATATTAAGACTAGCTATTAAAACTTAATGAGGCATAGAACAATGTATAACATGCTACCTACCACTTGTGGTTTAAAAAAATAATATATGCGTAGATGCACGTGTTTTTGTTAATATATTCATAGAAACATTGTTGAGAGTACTTTGGTAGTGGTTACTAAGATCACCATGGGAGGAGGATGGGGGGTGGAACAGAGACTCAACTTTCCATTGTATATCCGTCTGCATTATTAAAAGGAAACTTGTTTTACCATGTGCATGCTATTTTCATTTTTTAAAAATAGCAATTATTTTTACTTCCCCTAAACTATTTTTATAGAAAAAGAAAAAAGTACAAAAGTAGAATACTATAAAGAACTCTCA
The DNA here is from genome assembly GCA_004023965.1 of Spilogale gracilis. Lineage (NCBI taxonomy): Eukaryota > Metazoa > Chordata > Mammalia > Carnivora > Mephitidae > Spilogale > Spilogale gracilis. Next base: position 84,784 of record PITA01005041.1, on the reverse strand, counting down.
TGTACCCAACACTCAGTTTCAACAATTACCAGTTCCTGTCAGTGTTGTTTCCTATGCACTCTCTTCCCACTCTTCCCCCACTTTGTGGTACATTTCCTGCCCCAGACATGAAATCAGCCATTTCTCCAAGGAGATCTGGTTCCTTTTAGTGAGAAATGATACTTAAAGATAAAAATCTGGATGTTAGGAGATAAAGGACAAAAACAACCGATACAGTATTTGTAAAAGTACAACACAAAATTGAAGTTAAGCCATTATCTGATAACTTAATGTAATAGCCAATCCTAAACCGGTCTCCAGAGTGACTATTTTTTTTGGCCTAAACTGACCTGCCTAGGTGAGTGAATGAATAGAGAAAAAAAGAAAGACCAAATCAGCATAGTTTCTCAAACATAGCAGGGATTGAGGGAGCATGAGAACGGAGGAAAAGAATCCTAGGAGCAGGTAACCACTGTGTGCGGCAGAGCCTGAGGCTCTACTAGGTTTAGCAGAGTGACTTAGCATTTGAAATACCTGGGAGCTTGTCGGAAGCTACTGTCTGCAGCTGTCTGTGGCAGAAGAGCTTACCCAAGGGGACTGGTGGCCTGTGCTGTTAGAAGGATTGGTAAATTGAATGGGTAGACAGAAAAGCCCCGGATTCTGTTTTTAGTAACAGCCAAAATATAACCTTGATGTGTGTATGTCCACAACAGAATTGGATGATGATATAATATGGCCATGCTGTAGTCAAAATTGCTTTTATTTCTTTAGTGTTCGTTAAAGTATGAAAGTGCTTAGTGAGGTCGAATCAGCCTATATTCGCACATGTGCTTTAGGGAGAGCTGAAAGAGGATAAAAGTGATCCAGAGTTTAGAAGGCCAGGACTTTAACCCCTTTTTGTGGCCTTGGTGATAGAATTGTTGAGGTCCAGTTAAAGGTTTCATCTGGACTTGTGAATCCCTTATCAAAAAACCAAGACAAAGAGTTGAGGAAAAGCTGCCATAGCCCATTCTGGCGTCAAATTTGGACCCTGCAGCTATAATTCAAAGGCCCTGGAGGACACAGCCCAGCAGGAAAGCAACCACAACTAGCTTTCTATATGAAGTGCTTTTTCCATGTCCTTTAAAATCAGTTTTAGATTTAAAAAGAAAGCAAAATGAAAGTTATGGAAGAAATCATACCATTAAAAGTTATCAGTGTGTTTTCAATCAAATGTCTTCTTTCCACCCTCTTCCTAGGTTTTGTTGTTTGTGTATCCTCAGTACACAGACAATTATGATTGCAATATGAAATTTATCTTGGGAGCTGAAAGCTGTTTGATTTCCTGGCAGATGCAAAAAGGCCTGAAGCTGGGAATTGAAATTATTTTCCCACCCACAGTAGTGATTAAAATTTTCGATTTCATCTTCCTTCATAAAAACAAGTGGTCTCTTGACAGTTTAATTTTGTTTGTCTGCAGAAAAAGCATGCATTTTACCCATAGGCATATATTAAATCCTAAAATAGGAAACAATCATTTAGGGCCCAGTTTGCATTATTAAAGTCACTTATCTTTGGCCTGTGGTCTTTATTTTTAACAGCTATATTAAGATATAATTTACATACCATAAATTTCACCCATTTAAAGTATAGAACTCGATGGTTTTTAGTATACTTACAGAGCTCTGTATGTTGTTCATCCTTTTAACATTGTTATAGAAAGCACTTTACTAGAACTTCGCATGACTAAGCCCTAATATGATTATCTCTTTCATTTATTTAGATGTCTTATAGGGCAGTGGCTAAGAGCATGGATGCTGGAAGCAGCCATCGCGGACTAAATCCCAGCACTGCTGTGGGCAGAAGAGTTACTGCTAATCTCTCTAGGCCTCGATTTTCTTATCCATAAAATGGGAATAATCCTAGGATCTTCACTGGGAGGACTAAATGAGTTAAAACACATAAAGATCTTAGAACAGTGCCAGGTACGTGGTAAGCACTATAAATATGTATGCTATTACTAATAGATTTTCTTTTTGTACTTGGGTACATAAAATTACTCATAATCCTTTGTTCATGATACATAATCATCAGTGGCCCATCCATGGGTCTTTAAGCTTTTCATTTCTTTGTCAACAACCTAGTGAATACCCATGAAACTGCCACTCGATCCAAGAAATAGAATGTTACTGATAATTTACATCTACCGAAATACCTTATCCTCATTCCTTATCCACTGCCTACTCTCATAGGTAATTACTCTCCTGAATCTGGTGTTTAATAATTTCTTGTTTTGGTTCGTTTTAAGAACTTTAAAGAATGTTTGTTCTTTTTTTAGGATTTATTTATTTATTCTAGAGAGAGAGAAAAAGAGCACAGGCAGGAGGGGCAGAGAGAGAGAGAGAAAATCTCAAGCCGACTCCCCGCTGGCATGGAGCCCAGTGTGGGGCTCAGTCTCATGACCCTGACATCACAACGTGATCCAAAACCAAGAGTCGAACACTTAACCAACTGTGCCACCCAGGCTCCCCGGGAACTTTAAAGAATATTTTAAAGGAATTTTAAAAGTGTGTGTGTGTGTGTGTGTGTGTGTGTGTACGTGTACTTGCATGGGTGTGCATGTTCATAGTATTTTCCTTGTTTTTTAATTTTATACAAGTTTATATTTGAACAATATAATATCTCTAATCTTCTGAGACTTGCATTTTTCATTCCTAATGTTACTATGATTCTTTCATGCTGTCATATATAGCTATAGTTTATTTTCATTACTGTAAAATATTACATTGTATTGAATATACCACCACTTACATATCCATTCCTCCTCTGATGGTCCTATGGGCCATTTTCTTTTTTTACACTGTTTTGAACAGTGCTACTATGAAGGTTCTTATTCATGTGTCTTGAGGCACACATGCAAAAATTTCTTTGGGATAAGGTAGGGAGGTGGGGGTAAGGGATATGTAGGAAGAGAACTACCAGATGAAAGGGAATATTTAGTGGTCAATTTTACAAGAGAATGCCAAATTGTTTTCTAAAGTTTTCTTTTTTATCAATTTATATCCTTGACAGCAATATATAAGAGATCTTGTTAATCCATGTCATTGGCATTTTATAACTTTTTTTTTTTTTTCCCAAACAAATGGGTGTCATACAGTATCCCTCTGTGGTTTTGCTGTTTTATTTCTCCAATTACAGTGAGGTTGTAAATGTCTTTTTAAGTTTCCTGGACATATGTTTCTTCATCTGTGAAATATCTGTTCATGTCTTCGGCTCATCTACTGAATTATATCTTTCTTATTATGTGTAAGACTTTTTCATATATTCTTGATTCTGATATTCTGTAGAATAGATATATGGCAAATACCTTTTTCTAGTTTGCAGCTTATCTTTTCATTAATTTGTTGTTAGCACTTTTTTTATCTTGCCTAAGAAATCCTCTTCATTTCCTCCAACCCTGCTGCCAATATTTTCACCTATATTAAAATTTTGTTTGTCTTACACATTTTAGGCTCAATTTATCAAGCTCCATGAACATCTGTCTATGATTGGGGTTTCATTAAATCTATGGATCAATTTAGGGAAAGGTAACATCGTTATAAAATTAAGTCCTCCTTTCAGTGAACAGAGATATCGTCTCATTTAATTAGGTCTTACTTAATTTCCATCACAAAATTTTTGTAGTTTTATAAGTACCCTTGCATGTTTTTTATTATGGTTTGTTGCTGTTGTTAATAGTGTTTTTTTTAAAGTTACACATTCTGTTTGTTGTCAGTGACTTGAATTGCAGCCCCTTGCTAAGCTGTCCCATTTATATTTAGTATATAGATGAGTTTTTTTATGCACACAATAATGTTGTCTGCAGATAATAAGAGTATTTCTTCCTTTCTAATCCTTATAATTTTAAGTTCTTCTGGTCTTAGTTTGCTAACTAGAATCTTGGACACAATGTTAAATAGGATGATAGTGAGCACTCCTATGTTATTCCAGATTTTAAAGGGAATGCTTCTAATGTTTCTCAGTTTAGGATGATGTTTATTACATGTTTTGTTTGCTCTTTTTTCTGTTATCCTAGTTTGCTAAAAGTTTTTAATCATGAATAGATGTTGAATTTCTTCCAAAGAAAGCTCAGGAACGGTGACAATAAAATCAATGCATAATGACACATTATCTCTTAGGTGGGGCAGAAGCCATAATGGAGAATACTAGGACAAGTAATAAAATCTGAATATGTATTGTGAATTAGCTACTAATAATGTATCGATGTTATATTTCCTGAGTTTGATCATTATGCTGTGGTTATCAAGATAATCCCTTTGAGTTCAGCAGCACATGCTGAAATAGTTAAGGTTGGAAAGGGACATGATGATAACTCCAGGTCATTCTAAGTGCTTCAGAAGACTTTCAAGAAATGGATCATTTCCTTCTATTTTATTGCCCTTATACTGCCTCATGATCTGATAAAGCTTTCCAAGTTCTAGCCACCAAATAAACTTTCCAGTCAACCAAAAGGGAAGAAGGAAGGAGGAACAAACAGCATGCCTTCCTCCTTGTAAGACGCTACTTGGAAATGACTCAGTAAAATTCCACTTCTCTGTCATTGGCCAGAACATAGGCATATGGCCACACTTAGCAACACGGAAGGCTGGGAAGTGTATTCTCTATGTAGTTTAGCCAGGCTAAAAATCAGGGCTTTTTTTCCTAAGGAAACACAGGAGAGTTGACATTGGGATCAACCCGCAGTCTCTTCTACTACTGCCTTGTGCGTGAATTACATGACACCTGTGGTGCTTAGTAGGATTCAATTAAAACATGTCATTTCACGATTTCACTTGCATTATCCAATTTGATCCTCATAGTAATCATATGAGTTAGGACAAATATGATTGTAATTGCAGATTAGGAAACTAAGACAGGCTAATTATAGTTGTTGCTGCTGGTGGTAGTTTTCGTCCGATTTGTTTTAAAGAAGGAGGCAGTAGAATCAAAGCAAAGGGAGCAGTGGCACCAGTTCTATATCCTCTAGACAAAATCTGCCTCCCACAAAGTCTGCAGTTCTTTGCTCTGTGACATTCTCAATAATCTGGCCGGTAAAGCGGCAGGTATGGGACAGAAGCAAGTCCACTGATGGCCACTGTGGAGCACTTTTCCACTGTTTCCCATAGGCTCTAGGTTGCTGGAAATGACACGGACCTCCCGCAACCGCCTCTCCTTCCCAGAAATAGGAATTCAAACAAATAAGTACTATTACGTAACCCATTCACAAACAGATAATAAAAACCAAAGCCAGCCTTTGTTGAGCGCGTGCTATATTACCAGGCACTCTGCTAAAACCTCCCTCACATTAGCTCCAGTCACCCTCACAATAACCCCAGAGTGTAGGTAGGCTCATGCTCCCCTTTCTCGCAGGTAAGGAAACTGAATTTTAAAGGCCTAATATGGGTGCCTGGGTGGCTTAGTGGGTTAAAGCCTCTGCCTTAGGCTCAGGTCATGATCTCAAGGTCCTAGGATCCAGGCCGGCATCTGGCTCTCTGCTCAGCAGGGAGCCTGCTTCTTCCTCTCTCTCTGCCTGCCTCTCTGCCTACTTGTGATCTTTCTCTGCCAAATAAATAAAATCTTTTTTAAAAAATAAAGGCCCAATATATTTTTTAAATATTTAAGAAGAATAATACCTGTACACTTACTTGAAGATTTTGTGTTTTTCCCAGTCTGTGAAAAGCATTTGATCTGAAGTCATGCTTATATATTATGGGTAACATTCCTGGGTGCCTGACTGATAGCCATTCTCCTCTCCTTTGTTAGGAACAGGTAAAACACTTTGACAGGAAAATTCTGTAACAAGTGGTATAGACAATTCCTTAGGTCAGTACTGTAATGGGAAGCTATATGATAACTATGTGCCGACTTTAAGAATGGTGCTTTAAGCTCTAGTTAATAGCAACGGAAGAGAGCATTTCATTTGATTGTAGGCAAGTGGAGACAAAAGGATATCCTTTGTCTCGCAAAGGATATGGGGATTCAGGGACTCTCGATTACTGTATAAAGCTTCTGAAGTCAGAGGCAGTTAAAGCTGTACCTTGTTTGGCTGTACCTTGTTTGATGTTAAGCAAAATCCTTCTGGTGCTGCCTGTGTCGGGTGAAGATTCCACTCTAAAGAGCTCTTGATAGTCTTCCACATAGTCTTCTGTCTCTTGCCATGTCCTATTCCACCCACCTATAAAGACAAGTGTGGTTACGAAGCCAGTGGAACATGAGTGGTTCTGTCACCAGTGGTGTTTCAGTTGGACAAAAAGATTAAGATGTGTCCTGGTGTGTTTAGTACATGATGTTTCTCACACAAATGCAGTTAATTCCTGAGACCTCATAGGCCATCTCTGTGAGCCTACTGTTAATGAGAGGAGAACGACTTTGGGGAGAAACCCAGCCCCTCGACACAGCCATAAATCATCTAGTGGAAATAATGGGCTTCTGTGAATGTTTGTGTGTACATAGCATGAGCATAAACAGTGTTTCCATGACTTTGAAAATTATGAGGTCTTTTTCTTTTTTAAGATTTTATTTATTTATTTGACAGAAACACAGCGAGAGAGGGAACACAAGCAGGGGGAGTGAGAGAGGGAGAATCAGGCCTCCCACCGAGCAGGGAGCCTGACGCGGGGCTCGATCCCGGGTCTCCAGGATCATGACCTGAGCCGAAGGCAGTCGCTTAACGAACTGAGCCACCCAGGCGCCCCTGAAAATTATGAGGTCTTTTAATTAAACACTCAGTCCATTTTTTTAAAGCATGTTCCTTGTGCCTAGCACAGTGAAAATATGGGGAGAATTGTATGACACATAATTTGCTTGGATGGGGACAAAATCAGGTACTTAAAATTAATCTGAATTGTTAAAATGCAAAATTTAAAGAGTTAAGTATAAAAGTTTCGTGATGGGAGTGCTCATTGTGGACTCAGGGGAGTTATAGGTGTTCAGTGTAAAATTCTAGGCAATACAGAATGCACAACGTAAAATCATTAAGTTCCAGGTCCTGTTTTGTAAAGGGCTCCAACCTTCAGTTTTGCTACTTTGTAACCTTGGACACTTACTTAACCTCTCTGTCAGTTGAAACTATTGTGAGCAAATGAGGTGGTATGTGCATTATGAGTATATGAGGAATTATTCTGGGTGGTCGTGATACGGTATTTAGACTTCTAAAGACCCCAGAGGTTGAGGGGGAGGCGGCAGGGTGAGAAAGGCATATCTGGGACCTTAATCATTACTGTAATTGGGGTAGAATGAATTGACTTTTGTTTGAATTATCTTCAGATATGTAGGAGGAATCCTTGCAACAGGTAAGGGTGAAATGATCTGCATGATATCCCAGCTTTGAAATTCCGAGGTATCTGGAATCAAGCCTGTAATCACATAGGGTAAAGGAGAGGCCTCAAAGAACATGGGTTGTAGACCTGAAAAAGGACCCTAGGACTCTCTTTGGATCCCAGTGAGCATCTCTGTTCCTAAAACAAATGTTTCCATACAGTGCTTTGCAGGAATGAAATGAGGTGAGGGCAGACCACCCCCTTCCTCAGCTCAGTCCCTCAGGGTCAGAGAGATTTCTGGTTGAATGGATGACTCTCTGTGTGTTTTTGGAAAGCCAGCTCTGTGGATTCAGCTGCTTTGTAGGAGAAGGGGGACTTGATCCAGGCCTGAGAGAATGAATTCTTTTCAGCATCGTTCACCACCATCACCTGAGACCACTTCAGTAGTCTTCTAAACTGTCCACCTAGATCCACTCTGGCTCACTGCCAATCAGCTCTCCCCTCAGCAATTTGAAACAAAAATCTTTTTTTTTTTTTTTAAGATTTATTTGTCAGAGTGTGTGTGCACAAGCAGGGGGATTGGCAGGCAGAGGGAGAAGCTGGCTCCCCACTTAGCAAGGAGCCTGATGTGGGACTTGATCACAGGACCCTGGGATCATGACCTGAGCTGAAGGCAGATGCTGAACCTACAGAGCCACCCAGGCATCCCTTGAAACACAAATCTGATAGCTTCCATTGATCCTCAGATAAAGACATAAATTCCTAACATGGCCTAGAAGACCGTGTTTGGTTTGGCCTTTTCTACCATTTTAGACTAACCCCCTAGGCCTTCTTCTACCCCACACACTTACTGAATGCTTACCATCTCAGGGCATAAGCTCCTCTGCATTCTCATCACTGTGTGAACTCCTACTCATACTTCAGGTACCAGCTTCAGGTCATCTCCTCAAGGAAGCCTTCCCTGACCAGACTGAGGTTCCCTACTCTAGGATCTCATGTTGATGCAGGTGGGATGGATCTGAGGATCAAGAGGGTCCTTGGCTTCACACAGGATAGAAATCAAATAAGAGCCAAGAGGAAGTGAGTGCAGAGTTGAGTGAAGGCAGAGAAAGCAGATACAGACAGTGTTTGGAAAGGAAAAGCTTGAGTCTTGTCTTTACTTAGGGATCTGCCATTTTTAGTGAGGATGATGGTCTGGTGTATGTATCTCTCAGGCATCCAGGAACTGATCAAGCAAGGGCAAGTGCTCAGGTGTCTTCCATAAGTCATTATGCCTTGGAGTCAGGAGTCTTAGCATCAAGGTGTTTGGAGTGAGTGGTCTTGGAAAACATTTATGAAGACCTCACCTGGTCACTCCTTAGATGCTATCTATCTATTCTGCTGGAAGTCTCCAAACACATCATTAACTCCTTGACCTTTACAAGGTGGACATTCATTACAGTGTGTGCAAGATAGGGGTGCAGGTTCTAGCAGGAATAGAAGCAGGGAAAGAAGCAAATGAAAAAAAAAAAACCCCAAAACAGCTTTTTCTTTCATAGGGTCCCTCTAGTTTCCTCTCCCAATCTGGCCATGTGATATGTGTCTCCTTCGTTGCACCTGTCACGAAGTGCCTTTGGTTCATATCTATCTCCCCCAAGTCTTCAAAAGGACAGGACTGTGTGTCTGGTTACTTACCATTTTATGTCCAGTTCTCAGCACATCATCAGGCACATAATTGGCATGCGTGTGCATACACACACAGTGTTTTGTGGAGTGAATGAGTGAACATAATCTATAGAAATATTGTCCAATATCCCATAAAACGGTCCCAAGGAAAAAAAAGTGAAATGAGTTTAGTAAATACTTTATACCATATTATCCAAGCCTCTACCCCTACCCTGTGTGTCTTTGCCTATGAAACACTCCGGCAGCTCCTATAGTCAAGAAGCCCCCATTTGATTTGATCACAGAATGTAAACCAGGGTCCTCTAGGACACTCTGGATAGCGTTTCTACTCAAGGGAGAGCTCCTGGATACCCATGCGAGTGCTGTCTCTGGAGTCAGCAAATGGCAGGAAGAGTTCTAAATGGTTCCTAAGAGGAATTTCCCAGGAGTGAAGCTGCTCTGGCAAGTCTAGGATTTACGATTTTAAAAATAAAGCCACAAGCACAAACAATCTCTATGAATAGAAGCTGCATCCTTAGTGGAGGAATGGACTCTACTCATCAGAATTTGTACCACAATAAGTACTTGTTCAAAGAAAGAATGGAGAAAGAAAGTCTCTGGAGTGAGCACAGGTCAGCTAGTGGTCCCATCTTTTAATAGAAAGGGTAATCATATGATGAAACTTAAAACTCAGGTGTGAACGGAAGGTTTGTAAGCTTTGATAGCTACTGGATGGCTTCTTTTGCTTATTTTTTTAAATATTTATTTATTTATTTGACAGAGAGAGAGAGATCACACGTAGGCAGAGAGGCAGGCGGAGAGAGAGGAGGAAGCAGGCTCCCTGCGGAGCAGAGAGCCTGATGCGGGCCTCGATCCCAGGACCCTGAGATCATGACCTGAGCCGAAGGCAGAGACTTGAACCCACTCAGCCACCCAGGTGCCCATTCTTTTGCTTATTGAAATATATTCGATACAGAATGTCATATTAGTTTTAGGTGTACGGGCATAGTGATTCAAAATGTATGGGTATTTTAACTAGCTAGTTAGCGAAGACTATGGCATCATAAACCACAGGGGTCAAGGGATATTACCCAGTAACTAGATTTAAAGAGATACTACCAGCACTCTGAGGGTAAATAAATACTGATCTTCCTATGTGGGTTTTGTGATAAACATTTTGTCAACTGCTATTCTAGGATTTAACATTAACCTCCTTTTTGTCAAATCCAGTGTTTTCATTTTTTCCACCAGTGTTCACCCTCCTCGATCTTTTGGTATCTTTTTGACTGCTCTACAAGCCTCCGTCTAGAAAGCCTCTCTGCCCTTGTTTCTGTGGCCTGCACTTTCAATTCACTTGCATTTTAACCAATATTTATTGATCATCTGCGATGTGCCAGACACTGGGCTATCATCATTCATTTATTAACTCATTCATCAACATTAATTGAGTTCCTACTGGATACCGGGCATCATGCCAGTGACTGAGATGCAAAGATGAGCAAGATACAATCTTGATCTAAGGAGCGACAAAGTCCAGTGGAGGAGAGCCTAGAGGATCATGGAATGACAAGGCTACAGCGGAAGTACAAATGCAGGGGTTTTGGCCCCAGAGAAACAATCAGTTGTGTGAGGGGAATATGGTACATTACACAGTGCTTAGAACATGCTAAATCTTTAATAGATATTGTCCGAAGAACACAAAACCTTCCAGAGTGACTAGTATGAATAGGGGGGTCTTCAGGGAGCCCTACTGGCTAAAGTAGTAATTTTTAACTCAGTGGGGCAGAATATCAGATTCTCTGGGGGAATGAAAGGGTTGGGGATGGGGATAATTACCTGAAAGAGATCTTTTTTCCTACTGTTGTTATTTAACTGATAAATTTTAGGCGCATGCATATTTAAAACCACATTATATAAATTATTTACATGTTCAATTTTATCTCAACAAGAATAAAAGTATTTTCATAATACAAATTACAAAAATTGAAGCTCAAACTAGCAAAGCTGGTAGAGAAATACAGATGATACAGAGGTTCTGTCTTCTTGAGGGTGCTGGTGAGATTTTTCTGTTTAACAAAAGGGGAAGCGGAATATTGGGTTGCCAAGGACTGTATCCTGTAGGTGATGCATTGTCAACTGGGGTCAGACTCAAAATCACCTGGGAGCAGGGAAGGGGTCTCATTTTTTCTTTAAAGATTTATTTATTTATTTATTTATTTATTTAGAGCGAGAGTAGGGGGAGGAGCAGAGGAAGAGGGACAAGCGGACTCCTTGCCAGGCAGGGAGCCCTCCGTGGGGCTTAATCGCACCACCCAGAGATCACGACCTGAACCCAAATCGAGAGTCAGTAGCCCAACCCACTGAGACACCCAGGACCCCTAGGGAGGGGGGGTGGGTCCCATTTTAAAAGGCACATTTATGGGCCTCACCTATCTCAGGATTCTCCAGAGAAACAGAACCACCAGGATATAGATAGACAAGAGACATAAATACAGACAAGTCCCAAGATCCGCCTTCAGCAAGCTGGAGACCGGAAGAGCCAACCTCACAATTCAAGTCAGAAATCAGAAAAAGACCAACGCCCCAGTTCAAAGAGCCAGGCGGGGACTGCTGTTTTTTTCTCAGCCTTTTTATTCTATTGAGATCTTGAACTGCGGGAGGAAGGGCCAGTCACAACCGAGGGAAGCGATCTGCTTTACTGGGTCTACTCATTTAAATGTTAATCTCCTCCAGAAACACCCTCACAGACACACCCAGAATAATGTTTGACCGCAGGTCCAGGGAGCCCTCCGGTCATTACAATCAACCTCCCTGTCGCAGGATAGTGCATCCTGAAATCTGAGAACTCTGTAGGTGGTTTGGAACCCCCGAAGGTTTTCAAGATGGGAAGAAATTTGATCAGCTTACCTGGGAACCATTTACAAAGTCTCCCTGGCCATCTGGTAGAAGGTGAATGGTTCTGTGGTAGGGAAGGTGAGACGGGGTGCTTGGGTAGAACTGGACTGGAGGACCAAAACTTAGGCTGCAAGACACAGTGATGAGAGCCTCTTCTCCCCAGCATGAATGACTCCTGTTCCCCTCCCTGTTGCTACATTACAAATGACCCCAGTGCTTGGCAGCTTGAAACAATAGTGGATTAGGAATTTGAGAAGGGCAGCTGAAACTTGAAATTTCCTATGTTGTTGCCATCAGACGTTGGCTGAGGCTTTAGTCACCTCCTGGACAGGGTACCCACGGTGGGTCATTGACATGTTGGCATTTGACATTGGCTGTCATCTGCTACACACCGCCTCTGCGGCAGAGCAGTCTGAGGGCAGCCTGACATCCTTCCTGGCATGAGGTTTCACTGCAAGAGAACCAGGCAGAAGCTGCATGACCTTTTCTGACTCAGGCCCAGAAGTCACACAGCATCGCTCCTACCTTCTCTTAGTCAAAGCAGTCCAGATTCAAGCAGAGGGGAATTAGTCTCCACCTCTTGATGGGGGCCGTGGCCAGGTCCCAGGATAGAAAAGCATGTGGGGAGCCTGGGTGGCTCAGTGGGTTAAGCCTCTGCCTTCAGCTCAGGTCATGATCTCAGAGTCCTGAGATCGAGGCCGCATGGGGCTCTCTGCTCAGCAGGGAGCCTGCTTCCTCCTCTCTCTCTGCCTGCTTGTGATCTCTCTCTGTGTCAAATAAATAAAATCTTAAAAAAAAGAAGAGCACGTGGGCTAGGAGATACCATGGCTATCTCTGGAAGCTACAGTCTGACATAGCTCCCAAGCCCACCTTTTCTGTCCTAACCTGTTTATTCCTGTTTTATTTTATCTTTTTATTTTAGATTTTATTTATTTGAGAGACAGCCAGAGAGAGAGAGAGCACAAGCAAGGGGGAGCAGCAGGCAGAGGGAGAGGGAAAAGCAGATACCCCCGCTAAGCAGCGAGCCCGATGTGGGTCTCAATCTCAGGACCCTGGGCTCATGATCTGAGCCAAAAGCAGCCACTTTAGCTGACTGAGCCACCCAGGTATTTCAACTCCTATTTTAGATACAGAATAGCCCACAAGATATCTCCACTCAACTTGCCTCAACTCAAACTCAAGTCTAAAACAGAATCTATCACAAACCCCTCCATCTCAATAATGTTATTATCTTGTCAATATGATAACCTAAAAACACACACACACACACACAGACTAAATCTTTTATCTTTGCCTATTCTTTCTCTAAAAATAACTGGCTACCCACTCCTGTCTTTTCTTCCTTCTTCACATTGGCTCTCAGATTCTCTTGGTCGCCTGCCATCACCCCATCCAGATCCTCCTCTCCTCTTGGTCCCTGCCACTCTCTTCATCCCCACCACTGCCCTGTTTACCTTTTTTTTTTTTTTTTTTAAAGATTTTATTTATTTGACAGAGAGAAACACAGTCAGAGAGGGAACACAAGCAGGGGGAGTGAGAGAGGGAGAAGCAGGCTTCCCGCTGAGCAGGAAGCCCGATGTGGGACTCGATCCTGGGTCTCCGGGATCATGACCTGAGCTGAAGACAGTCGCTCAACCAACCGAGCCACCCAGGCGTCCCTGCCCTGTTTACCTTTTTACCATCTACCTATCCCAGCCTGGTTGGTCCTGCCCAGATCCCACACCCCACTTTGCTCCTCCACTTTCTGGAGTGGCCTCTAATGGAGGTCCACTCATCTCACTTTCTGCCAATGGGTCCCCTCGAAAGTGAACTCTGAGACAATAATTTAGCACACAGAGTTTTTTCCCAGGAGTAACTTTGAGATGGACACCTGCCAAAGGGAATGGAAGGAATATGGATTGGGAAGAAGAGAAAGGAGCTACAGTCATACCCAGCTGTAGCTGAGGCCAACCCCATGGGGAGCTCTGGAGTTAAAACTGCATGATAGTTAGTGGCCTTCAGAGTTGTCCCAAGATGGGCTGAGAGGCTGGGTCTTGACATTTCAGCACTGCTCTGCCGTTAGGCCACAGTGGGCAGGAGTATGACTTTGGGCAAGGCAGCTCTCTGCACTTGGGGGTCCCTCTGCAGTGACTGAGTGGCAGGTGTCCTCTCCCAGCAACTCTGGGAGCTGGCACAATAAGTCCTTCTGGCCCTAGACCCCCCTAGACCCTAGACCAGTACCCTTGCCTCTTCAATCACATCCCCAGCGCACCCCCTCCTGGTGCTACCAGGCTCAACTTCAAGCCCTTCTGTCATGCGACCTTCAGCCAACTCCATTCCATACCACTCTCTCCGTTTTGGCTCACTCTCAGATCCCTTCATGTACCCAGTACGGCTAGTTTATGCCCTCAGGGAGGGAAGGAGTGGAGGCAGGCCTCTCTTCCAGGATGTTCAGCACAGAGAAAAGTACGTAGCCATTCACAGTCAAAGCTCAAGAGATGCCTAGAGACCTGTTAACCAGAGCCTCTGATGAATGTAGAGATAGCTCAGAGCATACTGATTATGATTTCCATTACCGTAGCAGAAGGAGACCACCACCTCACTGTCTTCCTGGGGGAGAGGAAAGGTAAAACCTACACTGGCCGCCTTGAACTTGCTGTGCCCGGTCTGGAAGGGGACCAGGGCCTGGATACCAACCTCACTCTGCCTTGCAATAGCCCAAGGTCCTCCTTCCCATCCCTTTGTTCATGCACACAAAGCAGAGCCCGGGATCTTTCTTGGTTTCACAGGGTGCTGCATACATTTAACTAATTAATAACTATAAAGTGTGGCTCAAATGCCAAGTGTAAGTATTGTGATCAATTATTTTTGCCTGGAGAGGCAGCATTCCAGCCATTGTTGAGGGAGGGAGATAAAAGATAGTGTGTTTTCTGCAAGCCCGGGAGAGCAAGGGCTGTTTTCCTGCCCACGGGCGATGGATGGGAAAACTGGATATGGCTTTCTTACACCCTGGGCACACTGAACCAGACCCCTGCCCCCATAGGGTCATTCTCTTTGTAGCTTCATTACTGATTTGGGGAGAGGGAAGTACACTGCCAGAAACCACCACTGAGCTGGCTTTGATGTGTGCTTGGCTCTGAAGACCACACACAGCCACACCCCTCCCCTGGACCCCAGGGAGGTTATGGGCAAAACCCACTTGGGATTTCCTTGGCCGTATCCCGTGTCTGGAATTGAACAATAACCTCCACCATGATAATAATAAATTAAAAATAAAGTACTTCAGGGCCCACTAAACGAAAGTTTCCACGTGGTTTTTCTATTTAGAGTTCTGTTTCTCCCTCCGGGTAGATTTTATAAATAACCATTGGGAATGCTGAACAGAATTCAATTTCCATATTGATTCCCTTTTTCTTTTCACATAAGAAACACCAAGTAATTTCATGTCTGTGACCTTTCTCCCTGAAGGTTTGTCGAGTTAGATAAGACAAGTAGAAAAATAAGTAGGAAAGAAGAAAAAGAGGGAACAAAGGTGGATCGACAACTTAAGCAATTACACCTGATGCCTTGAGACGAATACAGAGCCGTCCCCATATCCTCACTTGCACGGTTGAAGTTCTCGGCTAATGCTAGTTACCACTGGGTGCATACTTGCCATGTGCCCAGCGTGTTGGAAGGTGCTTTATCGGCATTATCTCATTTACTTCGCATATTAACCTTGCAAGTAGATACTATTATTCACCCATTTTACAGAGCAGAAACTGAGGCCTACAGGAATTAAATCCTCCAAGTGTCAGTCTGACAGCACAGCCAGGCTCCTAACAATGTCACTCTGGGGAACACCATGCATGCATATGAAATGTCATTTTTTATCAAGGGGAGCCAGGCCATAGTAAGGTCCTGGGATGAAGATACTCTCATGCTGGCCCCTCCGGATACCTAAGAAGCAGCAAAGCCTACCCTGGTCACCCACTCAGGGACCATGCAGTCTCAGAAGCTTCCTTGGTGATTCCTGGAGCTCCGAGCTTCTTCTAAGAAAGGAAGGCATATTGAACCTCTTCTCTCTGCGTGAAATGTGAGTCCATTTCCATTATTTATACTCACTCAAATAATCTTTAAAAAGAGATGTTCTTTCATCTGAAGAACTTTCACATATATACCTAGAGGCTGTGTGCCCTCTCTCCCAGCAGCCTAGGGCAGTCCCTACCTGACCCAAAGGCAGATACTTAACAACTGAGCCACCCAGGCACCCCGATTACAATCATTTTTTAAATGAAAGTAACGACCAGCTCGCCACCGTGCTGAAGAATATAGGTTCTGGAAGCAGGTTCTGAAGAATATAGGTTCTGCTTCTCATACTCTGACTTGGATCACTACTCTCAGTGTGGTGATGGTCAAGTTTTAATTCCTCAGTGTGTCCATTTCCTCCTGAGGAGAGTGGGGCTAATGCCGACGTCAAAACAATGATGCGGAAGTTCAATGAGTTGGAGCACCTGGGTGGTTCAGTGGTTAAGCCTCTGCCTTCAGCTCAGGTCATGGTCCTGGAGTCCCGGGATCGAGCCCTGCATCGGGCTACCTGCTCGGCGGGAAGCCTGCTTCTCCCTCTCTCACTCCCGCTGTTTGTGTTCCCTCTCTGGCTGTTTCTCTATGTCAAATAAATAAAATCTTTAAAAAAAAAAAAAAAAGGAAGTTCAATGAGTTAACACACAAATGAATGTTCACCCTTGCACCAGCAGCTTGGGGATCCGTTAAGTGTTGTCTGTTATGGCCACTGCGCTATTACCTTAGAACTCACAGATTTGTATGCTGCAGACTCGTCTCATTCCTAAAAGTTCACAGGATATGAAAGCAGACTGAGGCCAGTGTAAAGTTATCCGGACCCCATGGCCCTGTTGTTAAGCTGCTTTACGAGGCCAAAGAGAACCTCTCCCAACCCCAGACGCCAAGTGTCATTTATTTTATTGCCTTTGTCCCGTGGTTGCAGGAAGGAGGAAAGTCCTAGTTTTTCAAGGCCCCTGGTTGAGCTTAGAGAATCCTGCGTGCTCTACCACCCTGGTTGGATTAGATGCCTGCATTCAGAGAACCTGTGACTCCATGAAAAGAGCGGGTCCCACTGAAAGTCATTCGAATGGGACCATCATCCTCCCCTCCCCACCCAATCTCCCTTCTGCTCTGGGACTCTCGCCATTCACTTTGCTTTAAATTCACCCTTCAGATTTTTGCCCACAGGTACCTCAAATGGCCAAACTTCCTGACTCACTAACAAAAATTCTCTGCTTTGAGCATTTTGCTGAATGTTAACACAAAACCCACAGAAACACAACGAGGTCGGTGCTAGTGTTCCCTCCATTTTACAGGTGATGGCACCAAGGGGAAGAGGGGTTGATTGACTTGTCCATGGTCACTCTGCTGGAAAGGGAGAGCCAGTGCTCCAACCGGCCTCTGGGCTATGCCACTCCACGCTCCCTCTGAAGGGGGGTCTCCCCACCCTGTCCCTCGGGGGAGCTCGCCTTGAAAGTTCTCCTCCAGGTCCACGTCCTGGAAGAGAAACAAAATTGTGTGCACACATTCAGGCAGGCCGGGAGAGGTATAGTGGGTGGGGGCACCAGCTCAGGAGTGGGACCCCATGGGTTACCATGCTGGATTTTTGACTTATAACCCTGGGAAGAAATGGGAAGAAGAAGAATAATAGTAATAACAAGAATAGTAATAATAATAATACATATTTTATGTGGTTGTACTGAGCATTAACGTGCACGTTAAGCACTTCAAACAGTGTCTGGCATATGGTAAGTCTTCAATACTTTTTTCTGCCTTTTTTGGGGAATGTCTTTTTACATTCTCAGGAGACAGAAGCAGGGATGGAGGATTTTGTAGAAAGAATGGTGGGCTTTGACTCAGGAGATTAGGCCTGGTGCCTGCTGTCTCTTGCCTGCTGTAAGATCACATGTACAGCACTTTTCTCTGAGCCTCACTTTTCTCATCCCAAAATGGGTATGAAAATAATTTCAATCCACTGAGATAGTGCTTGTAAAGAGTTGTAAATTCTATATCTGACATGGCGATTAAAGAATTGTCCCACTTTGTTAGTCCCACTTCTCCTAGGAGTAGGCAGATTGTTGCCTTTCAGAAGGCCTTCAGACTAAAAGCACCTCCATTTTTTAGAATTCTACCACTGGAGATTCATTCTCCCACTGGGGAGTCTCCTGGGCTTTGGGGTTTTCAAGACTCTCTCATTTCAAGACTCCCAGGAAGTGGAGAGCCCAGTGTGCCTGAGGGGAGAGAAGTCTCAGGGACGAGAATGAGAATGTTGTCTTGAAGGAGATGGCAGGCTGTCCCGGGGTGAACAGGTCAGACTTCCAAACCCCTCACTCACCCAAGAGGCAAGAAGTGGATCTCTGAGTACAAGTGACGAGGGGCAGCTTTGGTGTCAAAAAGAAAGGAAGATCGCTATTTGAACATAGCTCTCAGAATGTGGAGAACACATGGCTGTGAGTGCCTGGTCAGTAGAGGTGTTCAAGCAGACTTGAGACCACTCAGTAGGGAAGGGGATGAAGACCCTGGTGTGTGTGTGTGTGTGTGTGTGTGTGTGTGTGTGTGTGTGTGTGTGTTAGGGTGGAACCTAGTTAACCCCGGGCCTGGGAATTCCAGTTCATCCTAGAAAGGCAGCACGTCATGGGGGCGCCCAGCCAGGGAGAAAGAGGACCGCCAAAGGCGAGGCTGATGAACCCAGGGGTCCCTGCCCCAGCTCTGCCCAATTCACTGTTTTGCCAAGGACAGTCCCAGTCTCTTCGCTCTGGGCCCCAGAGCCTGGCACTGTACACAATCCACTCATTCATTCGGTTACTCCTGCAAATGTTCAGCGACTGCGAGTCAAGGACCCCGCAACGACGCGCGAGGTGGGGGTGAAGGGTGGGGGAGGGGAGGGGAGAGGGGGAGGTAGAACCGCCTCTCGCCCGGCCACCGGCAGAGGGCAGGAGAGACACGCAGATGCCCGACGGCGGCGCGGCTAGCCGAGCTTCTCCAACTGGGGAAACTGGGTCACTCGGTCCTGCCAGGCGGCAAACATCCCAAGGGGGTGGGCATCGGCACCCTCGGGCTCCTGGCCTGGCGGAAGTAGCCCCTGCTTGCAGAAGGAAGGCTGAGATCCATAACACGGAGGGCTCAGGGCCGGGGGAAGAGGGCTGGAGGGATCTGGTTCCCGCATAGGGTGTCCTGGGGTTCCCACTAGAGAAGACAAGGTGGGCAAGAGGGGGCCTGCCAAAGCAGGTAGGAGTAGGGCTTGCTTCAGAGAGAACCTGTGACCTCAGTAAGGAGTTCGAGGCTCTCTTTCGGACTGGGTTGGAACCTCCATTGGCAGGTGGCAGAAGGGCTGGCTGGCAGGATATGCGTCACTGGATGCTAGCTAGGCTTGGCCCCCGGACTCTGGAGGCAGGTTTGGAGTCAGACTGGCTTGCGTCCTGGTTTTAGCATGTATATGTTGCAGGAGCTTGGGAAAATTGTTGTCATACCTCAGTTTACTTTTTCATAAACTGGTGGCGCTATTATGAAGATGAAATTGGAAGAATGATGTGAGCATGCCAGAGTATTCTTCTTTCTCCCTTCCCCTCGCACACACCCCTCCTGCTGTGTATCACCTGCCCTGGGTGGCAATGGAAGCAAAGACCTTCTGAGCATGGCAGCGAGGAGGGGATGGCTACGGTGCTGGGAGTCTCAACAGGGTGAGAGCATTCTATGGGGATGATGGCTCAGAGAGACACATGGAAAGGCCTCTCCCCACCTCCTCTTCATCCCACAGCACCTGCCACGGGGAGAGTCAGAGGCCTGGGAAAAACGTGTCTCTGCCACTCTCAAGCTGTGGTCTCTTGACGTCTTTGAGGCTTGAGAAATCAGGGAACAGACCTAGGAGGAGAGGGGACTTGGAAGATAGCACCGGGAAGGAGCCACTCATGACACTTCAGCTCCTCCCATGGCCCCTGTGATGACTAGAAGAGCCACTTGAACCTGAAGTCAAGGACTCATTCAAGCGTTCATTCAGCCTATGAGTTTCTTCCACCCACCTGCCGCAGGGACAGTGCCGTCCCTTCCTCTCCAGTTGGAGGGATGGTGGTTGCTGGTTCGTCTACCGTGTTTTAACACTTCCTGGCTGTTAATGAAGAAGGAATCCTGGAGAACTCATTTGAACCCTCAGTTTTACGGATTAGAAAGAAAAGCCCAAACACTGAGGCTCAGAGCATAGTGAGGAAGGGAAAGGGAAGTTCTTGCCCCTGGCCTGGGTGGCTCAGATGATTAAGCGTCTGCCTTCAGCTTGGGTCATGATCCCGGGGTCCTGGGATTGAGTCCCAAGTCTGTTAGGCTCCCTGCTCAGTGGGGAGCCTGCTTCTCCCTCTCCCATTCCCCCTGCTTGTGCTTTCTCTCTGTGTGTCAAATAAATAAAATCTTAAGAAAACGAAAGAAAGAAAGACATTCTTGTCCTTGTCAACGGCTTCTAGAATCTTCATCTGTAATTGAAGAAAGTGGCTGTATCTCTATAGTGAGAGTCTCTTCCTTTCCCTGAAGATTTCCCCTTGCCCACATCCTCCCTACTTCACCTCTAGCCCCTGCTTACATTATCAGTCCCAGGTGTGAGGCAGAGTGAGTTCTCCCAGCCCCAGGTTAGGGTCTAGGGCTCCAAGGAGGCACTGGTATTTTTCTTTCTTTCTTTTCTTTTTTAAAAAATGTTATTTATTTATTTGAGAGAGAGAGTGCAAGTGGAAGGAAGAGCAGAGGGAGAGAGGGAGAGAGAATCTCAAGCTGACTCTGTATCTGGTGCAGAGGCCAGCAGGGGGCTTGATCCCAGGACCCCAAGATCATGACCCCAGTTGAAACCATGAGTCAGACACAACCGACTGAGCCACCCAGGTGCCCCAAGCAAGTGGTTCTGAGACTGAGGAAGACTGAGCAGCATGATGGATGAAACCAGCTGAGTCGGAATCCCAGCACTGCCATGTGCTGACTGTGAGACCTTAGGCAAAATACTTCTTATCCCAAGCCTCAGTTTCCTCCTCTATAAAATGGGACAGCACTAGGATTTTCCTTATAGATACTATTCCTTCCCATCCCTCTTAATCTGAGGTTGGAATTGAGAATAAACTCAACAGCCTTCTTTCCCTTGGGAAAGTCTAACAGCAGGGCCCTAAAGGGAAGGGGTGAAAGCTAGAAGATGGAATCTTCTAGTTCAGGCCCTAAGAGCTTTCAGGTGGTAGAAATAGCCCAGGTCTTGGCCCAGCACATCTCTGCCCCCAGACTGCTATGTGACTGGATCCTAGTTGCTGTGACTCTGGCCCTTAGTATCCTCCTCTGGATAATGGAGGAGTTGGGCAAGGTGAGCTCCAGGGTCCCGGCAGCCCTGCCCCCTGACACTCCCAGCAGTAGAGCTGGGCCCTCGTTCTTTGGGCTACAGCCCAGGCCTCACACAGCCGATGTAGCTAAAGAGGTAGCACTTGGCTAGGCTTTGGCCCATTTCCCAGAGGAGGTCACTGGGCCGCAGGGAAGCCCCTGGTTTGCTGGTTTGGATCCTGTGAAGGGCCAGGCAACAGGGACTTTGGCCTATTGACATCTGCTTCCAGCCAAAGCTTCTCAGGGAAGGATGAGGAGGAGCAGGAAGGCTGGCCAGCCTGAAGCTCAGAGTCCGTGGTCTTGCTTTGCGATCCACGGCCTCAGCCACCTGGGAAACATGACGGCTCGAAAGGGACAATGGCCAGGGGCCCAGAGGAAGTCTCCTGTTGGAAGAGGTCTGGGTGAGGGGTGGGTCCCATGTGAGGGGAAGAGTATTGGCAGGAGGAGGCTCTGCCAAGCGAAAAGCAGGGGCAAAGAGGCACCCCAACTGTTGAGGCGTCCTCTGCGTCAGGCTGCTGGTGGGAGCCGTGGGGTATCCGTGGTGGGCTCAGACAGGCTGGCTCGCAGGACTTTAGGATCCATGGGACACGTATGTAGTGTGAACCCCACACACGTGATGGGGCAGGGTGGGGGAGGAAAGCCTCAACCCCAGGGGACCCCAAGGGCTCCCAGGAGGCTGCTGAACACTGTCTGGCAGGAGATAGGTCAGTATTCTTCCTTTGGGCAGTGGATCCCGCTGAAGGCCCACCCCGTTCATTCAGGACTAAACATGCCAGGCACACCTGCCCCTGGGAGGGCAGAGTCATGCGTTGACTTGCTGGCTTCGGTGATGGCTGTCCGGAGTCCCTGGAGGCCCGTGTGATTCCGGTCATTCTGGTTTGCAGATAAGCCAACAGAGGACTTGTCCCAAGTGCCTCTGCCAGACTGGCCAGCTCCCAAGGCAAGGCCAACTGTCTTCCAATATGTGCTGGTTCCAGTAAGACGCCCTCCCCCGCCCCCACCCTCACCCCCGCCCCGCCCTGTCCTCCTATTGCTTCATAGCAAGGTTGTGTTACACCCTTCCCACCCCATGTCCTATGTAGATCAGCCGGGCAGATGTTGCCAGAAAGACAGA